>JAKSZP010012011.1:0-149082 GCA_022478985.1 Massospora cicadina
AATATATGCTGATAAAGATTAACTAAGATAGTATATCTACTGTTTACTCTGTGTGTTTTTTTATTATAAATGAATTTTAGGGAATTTATAGTGGGTGATTCAGCGCCCAAACCTCAGTTGACACCTATTTGAGAAAAGGCAGCCGTTGCAATTGAATAACCCATCCTAGTCTCAGCAGCGTTGGTCTTCCCCATCCTGGCTAGGAATCTGTCACTGAACATCTTTAAGACCTAAAATGGAAAGAGTCAGAAAACGTGTCCCTAACATTTTCCTCTTAATCCAAGTGAGCCAATCATATTTGGCAATGTCATGAAGACGGCAGAAGAAGTTTAGACCAGCCTGCCAGTCAGGATGAATAAGCACCCAAAAAGCAAGCCAGAATGACAGAGGCATTGCCACACGTATGATGTTGTATGGAGCCAGGCGTTGGGAATCTATAAATCATTGGTGTAGGGCAATAGTGAACAGCTGCCCGAGAATGAACCAAATTGAGACAGCCTCAGACACTGGTGGTCTTGCTGAAGGGGGTGGTACCACAGGTATAGTTTCTACAAGGTCACTGACGGGTGGGTTTTATTCAACTGGTGAGACAAGGGGCGGATTCTTGCTTGGAGATGGTGAATGTGAGGCCATAAGATCCCAGTATATTGTTGGCAGATGTTTATTACAACAGGGTTGAATTTCCAGAAGTAACTAGCTCGCTGAATCCAGTTAACGATGGTAGGGTCCATAGTGACCATCAGTACTGGTAAAGCCCACAAGGTATAAGGACTGACAGGCCACCAGGAAAAGCCATCAGGAATGTGGCCAGAAGAATATAAATAAAATCAAAATTGATAGTTTTCTGAAGGCAAAATTTATTATAAAGGAAAATGAAGAAAATTGACCAACAATTTTCTTAGTGCAATGCAACTGATTAAATAGTGGTCGATTATGCAGGAACAAGCCAGGATCAAGACCCTCAATTTCAACCTTACCAGCAAATTATTCGGGGATGGGGGCAGATAAGCTCACTGGGAACTGACATTGAAGAATTCAGCGCTAGGCTGAGTGACTGTTGGTTTGACCTCAAACGCCTAAACTAAGGCTTGACAGCATTCTGATGGTTGGCGCAATGGCGTCTGGCCCAATGAGCAGCGGGAATCCCCCAGGGCCACCCCACGTAGGGGTGGTCCCAATTGATTGGTAATGTGTTCAGATGCCCAACCTGCCTGTGCCCAGTCACTGGGCTGAGTGTTCAGTCAAAAGCATTGCGTCAGTTGCAACGCCCAATTTGCCTAAAGGGAGCTTCAAACTCTCATCGATGGTGTCCAATGCTACTACCTGCATGTTAGGGATCATCCCAACAATTTTGAGAGGGAGTTAATTTCTACAATTGCGGTGTTGACTGAATCAAAACTGTTGGTGATTCTGGCTGATGAATCAATCTTCGTCCCTTTTTGACTATGTGGATTCCAATCATTGGGCTTGTTTCCACTCATTTTCAGACCAATCAACTTCATTTCTGCAATCTCAGCGCAAATTTCCCTGATCGAACGTACTAGTTCTGCCAAGGTGAAGTGTGCACTGGTAGAGGGATCCAGAGATGGAGAGCTGTTACCCAGCGCTTATCTACCACATGGAGAAGTCGCCCTGGGTAACGAGGGTATAGCCACCCTCTTTGGAACCTTATTACTCAGAAACAGGAAGAGGGCCCAATTGACACATATGGGATGTTCCCCTGGACTTAAATTACCCTTTCCTTTTTCCAAAGGAAGGGAACCACCGCTGGGAAACTGCATGAGGGTCACACTTTTGTGCGCCTTGGGTAACTTGATCGCCATTACAGTCTTGGTTTTTTGGGGGGGGGAGCGTCGGGGTGTTATTCATGAAATGCTTCGACCAGTTCCATGCAGTTAACACAATCACGAGCCTTAAGACAGCTGTTCTTGTAAGCTGGGTACCCTTTCCAAGCCATGAAGTATTGAACGGACTAATGGGTTTGTGGGATGCTAGGCTATTATCCACCTCAGCCTCTTCTGCATTAACAATAATGATTGTCTCAGGATGTGTGGGAACTGTACCCTTAAAGGGCGACAACTGGGAAACGTGGAAGACTGGGGTTTGTTTCCAGTGAACTGGAAGTTTTAACTGGAATTCACCATTGCCCAGGTATTACTCTACCATATGGGGGCCCAAACGCTTACTTACGAACTTACAGGAGGGCACTTGCATTTTCAAATGACACGTATTGAGCATAACTAGGAGCCCACCATTATTTCATGACCTGGGAATCGCTTATGATCTGTGAACCACTTGTAATCTTCAATGGCTTTGATGAGGTGTTCCCGCACTAAGGATTGAGTAGACCTAATATGTTCAGCATGATCCTCGGAAGCTTGGACCTCAGGCTGCAAGCAGGGTCTGACTGAAAAGAAAGGATTATAACCCAACGTTGCTTCATAGGGAGAAGATCATGTGGAAGCGTGAGTCACATTGTTATAAGCGAATTGAGCGAGGGTAAGGTCATTAGCCCGTGTCCCGTACAGCTGCAGCATAGCAACGCAGGTACTGTTCTAAGACTTGATTAATTTGCTTGTCTGTCCATTGGACTGGGGAGGATACGCTGTGGGGTGACAGGGGAAAATTTTCAAGATTTATAAAAGTTCACTCCAGAACCGCGCTGTAAACTTTGAACCACTGCTACTGATGATCTCATGTGGAGGCCAAACATTGAGAACACATGGCGCACAAAGCGACGAGTGGTTTCCTCCGATGTAATCGCATAAGTGCAAGGAAAAAAAGGAAAAACTTAGTGAAATGATCCACCACCACCATCACCGCCATAGACCTGTTAAGGCAGGGGAGTTTGACAATAAAATCCACGGACACTGACGTCCATGGACCCTCTGCCTGTTGTAAGGGGTGTAGAAGCCCATTTCTACCAGAGCGATCTGACTTAGTCTGAGCACAAGCAATGCAATCGGCAATCCAGGCTGGAAGTCCCTTAGTTAAACCCGCCCAATTGTAGGTCCGCTTGATCAAGTTAATGCATTTTTTATTTCCTGGATGGCTGACTGTGGGTGGATCGTGATGCACACAAAATACCTCAGTTCTGAAGGGAAGGGGAACCCAAATTCATGACCTGAAATAATGAGGCCCTCCACCAAGGAGTAGAGATAGTGTTTATGATTTTGGAGGGACAATTGCTCAAATAACTCCACACCCTCAGGGCAGACCATTTGACTGGCTAAGACCTGAGCAACTAGTGGGGCTTCAGGAGCAAGGGTGATGAAAGAGATGACAGGGGGAACAATTGACAAGATTTGAGTGGCAGGAATCATGGTAACGAGGTCCACGTCATTTGGGTCCAAGGGACAGTGGGCAGGGCTGCAGCTGAGAAAGTCAGGAAGTAAATTAAGCGTACATTTTAAATTTTAAATTTTAAACTTATTGTGAGGAAGGCCGACCATGGGACGGACACTTCAAAAATTTGACCTGAAAGAGATAAAACTTAGTAACAGGGAAAGCGCCTCAGAGAAGCGATGCTATCTCTTGTTGCCAGCGGGAACGCCACTTATGGGGAGGGGGAGGGAACGTGTAAAGGGGCCGTAGCCACAATTGAACACGTGTGGAGGAAAGGGTCTGATTTGATGAACCAAACTGGGAACCAGGAGGAGACCAGCTGTTTTGACGCGGTGGGAGGTATCCAAACATCCACGCCTGAAAGTGGTCCACCAAATGGGACCGGAATCTGTGGACAGCTTCTGGGAGGGTGGGGGTGAAGCCTGCGATGGCATCCAAGACAATCGTGTGGATAGTTCACATGGCGATTGCAACCACCAGAGCATGGAGGGAGGGTGGAAGGGGGGAGGCCATTGATAAAGCAAACATATCTCTTGACAGACTGAAGGGATATGTTTGATCCTGGCTCAGCAGACGTTGAACTTCGCGCCATATCACTTTAGAGGTAGGACACTTCTCCAGGCGGTGGAACAGCGTTCCATACTGGCCACACACGACGCAGGATGAGTGTAAAGCGTTAGAGCGCTCAGCCATATGGTACACCCGCCTCAGGCAGCGCCACACATGGGAACAGATTTGAAGCTGCAACAGAGGATGGTGTGCGTATTTCCAAATAGTCTTCTGGGTCTCAAGGGAATAAGGGATGTCCATCATATCCAGGTAGTCCACCCTGGATAGGACATGAGGCCGTGTGGGGATCACGCTATCTTGGATGGGTAGCCCCTGTACCTCTTGAGTGAACTGAGGAGAGGGGCAGCCTCTCTGGGCTGTGTGTCCACTAATACGAATTTTCACTCAGCACTCCGAATAGAGAGGAGGATTCGTTTGTAGTGGGTTTTAGTCCCGTGAGGACCTGTGGCTGGTGGGCGTGAAGCCAGGTATTTCATCAGGGAGTGAGGGTTCGATGGATTGTTGAGGCCCAAGGCGTGGGAGAAGTTGGAGCGGGCCGCGCGGGACCAGTGTTGGGAGGGGAGCATAGGGGCGGTGATGGCCGCAATCCAGGTTCCCAGGATCTTGGCAGCATGGGCTTGAAGTCAAGCAGGCCCATGCCACCATGATGATGAGGGCCAAACATGACCTCTAGCCGTACTGGTGGTGGGTAACCTGACAAAAGCCATCCTTGCAGCAGGGCATACAAGGATTTGAAAAAGCTTGGGGAGAAGGGGATGACGTGGGCTCCAAACCAGACTTTGGAGAGGAGCATAGAGTTGGCTAAAACAACCCTGCCAGTAAGGGAAGTAGGGTGGGCTCTGAGGGAGGCGATGTGCTTCGTCAAGTTGTCTAGAATACGGCTCTCCATTACTGCTGATGCATACCCGCCTGCCTCCACCCACACGCCCAGATGGCGGACAGGCCCTATGGTAGGGCGTGGCACGAAGGGGAGCACCAGTGGGGCGGTGTGGGGTGAGCTGGGAGGGTGAGCACGTGTGCGAGCAGATGGGCCAGGCTGAGCACTGGTTTCTGGGGCCCAGCAGGTTTGATACCGACCAAGGAGGATGATTTCTTTTTTGGAAGCGTTCAGTGCAGCATTACTTACCCGGGAATACTCCTGGATGAAAGCTTCAAGTGCGCGTGCATCTTTATTATTAGACACCCCAACCACACAGTCGTCTGCAAACGCCATCATCTTGACTGGGGTTTGGCCTGGCACATGGACCCCAGTGAGTTGGGCATTCACATTTCGCAGTAGTGGGTCAAGGCTGAAGTTGTATAAGAGTGGGCTAAGGCGGTCCCCTTGTAGCAAGCCCCTTTGAGGGCGGACTAGTTCCGTTAAGAAGCCAGGGCCATGCACTACCATTGTTGCAGATTCCATGAGCAGCATCACCCAGTTGATGAAGCGAGGGGGTAAGCGGAATTGATGGAGGCAAGACCTGAGGTATTACCAGTTTACTCTATCATAGGCCTTCTGTTGGTCCAAAAATACAAGTGCCCCAGAGGCTGTGGACTAGCACGCGTTGGCCACAGAGTGCACGTTGTCCCAAATCGACCTTCTGGGTATGAAACTGAATTGTTCTGGGAGATGGTGGTAGATTTTACAATCCCTAAAAGGTTAGCCATTATTTTTGTTAAAATTTTTGCATCTGTGTTAGTTAAAGAAATGGGGCGCCAGTTGGCTAAGTTTAGATTGTCCCCTTTCTTGAAGAGTGTGACGGTGAAGGCCTCTTGTCTTCCTGGTAGGAGGCGCGTTTCCAGAAGGCTCTGGTTAAGTGAGGCAAGCTGTAGTGGGGATATATATTTGAAGTACTTTTTATAGAAATCATATGGAATGCCATCTGGGCCTGGGAATTTCTGGTTTAGTGCACCACAGATGGCTGTCCATAATTCGTTCAGAGTAATCAAATTCAATATTTCTGGGTATCAGGAAATGGTGCAGATGTGGGTTCAGTCAAGAAATTCCACCACTTTGGCCGGCTGAATTTGATTGGATTGGTATAAATTGAAGTAATACAATTGTGTTTTGATTGCCACTTCAGCTGGCGTATCCGCGATGGAATCATCTGATCTTTGCACCTGTGTGCAGGCCACGCTCTGGCGTGGTGCGATTTTTTTTTAAAAATATGCGGTGCACTTGTCACCCTCTGTAATGCGTTTGGCCCAGTACTGAACACAAACCTGATGTTTGTGTTGCCTTTCAAGCGCGTTGAGGTAGGCGGCTCCCTCCGCCCACTTCCGGCCCCATGCAGGGCTGTATCCTGTGGCTGGGATGTTGGACTCCAGGTGTTAACTCTTCCAGAGCGCGCGAGATGATGGCCGATGTGGCTCATGAGCGTAAGGAGGAGAGGTGGCGAGAGTGGCTGATGGTATCCTCTTTGAAGGCTGCCCATGTGGAGATGGGGTCCGTGAAAAATGGTGTAACAAACTCTTTTTCCAAAGTTGCTGATTCCACCCAAGTGAAAAATCCTGGCAACGCAAGTTTGGGAGGGCGGAGTTTGCACCAATGTGGGGCCTTAGCCACTGTGACAGGTAGGCGGTAGGTTATTGAGACCAGCCGGTGATCAGAGAATTCAATTTTTGTTGTTTTGAAATGGGGAAATGTGGGGTTGGAATTTCGCTGGTGTAAGGATAAGGTCTATGTGGGTCATGGACCTTAATTGGCCATTGTGGATGTGGGGTCACATCATGTTTTTGAGCAGCAGGGCTCGCCGCAGCAGTGCATCCATTAACCCAAGGGTGGCCTTTAAGACGCGAAGTTCTACGTGACCCTGGGGGGCATGGGAGGAGGAAGGCCAACGGTCCATTGATGTGTTTAACCAACAGTTCATATTGCTGACTACAAAAGGGTCTGGGGGTAACAGGAGGGATTTGACTGATGAGAAAAATTCCTGACGTTCTCATGCACAGGTTGGGGTGTAGATGTTGACAATAGCGTGTGGCACGTCAGCCCACAAGAAAGTGACAATGAGGACTCAGCCATGAGGAAGGATTCCGATGATAAAAATTTGGAAAAATTGTTTTTCCAAACTAGCACCCCACAGTGCTCTGACCAAAAGGATAGGGATGGGAGGAGAATAATTTTCCAAGCATCCTTGGAACCTCGCGGACAGTGGGACTCCTGGATGGCCAGGATATCCATGGGTAAATTGTGTTGTAAAAAACTCAGTTTCCTAGCCCAGGACAGTGAGGCCTTGAGTCCAGAGATATTCAACGTCCCTAAAGTGAAGGTTTCCCCCATTGCACCTTAGGTGCAAGGGGGTGGGCACCTGGGCCCACTAGCCTCCTCTAGATCCCCATGGGCCTTCACAGCAGCATGGGTGTTTGCAGCAACTCTATTGATAGTTTTGTTGATTTTTGCAGAAAGGTTTGCATTAGCTTTTGCCTTCACTTTTTGTTTCCCCAACATCAGACAAATTTTTTGCGGTGCGGATGAGTTTAATGCACCATCAAGCGGGTTGAAAAAAATTTTCAGGTAGGTTGGAGACCAAGTCAGTTTTGACCGGAGCTTGGTTGTAAAGATTGGGTGAAATTGAGTTGCCCATCGGATCCTCAGATCGGGTGGCCCAAATGGCATGGGCTTCCCAATCTGGTTGGTTGATGGATTCCCGAGTTACTTCTACCACAAAAGTTTTGATGTCCTCCTGGTATTGGGAGTGTTGGATAGTGGTGGTGACTTTGGCTGCTTCCTTGGCTGCGGCCCTGCAGGCCTGCTTGGCCTTCTTCCACTCTTGCAGGGAAATAGGTTTTACCAGTAGGTAGCAGCCTTGTGCTCCCCACAGGAAAGCCTCTTTGGTGCTTGCAGTTGGTTCATAGTGCGCCTCTCCGCTGGCCATGGCTGCCGAGGGGTGCTCTTAGAATGTGATGCCCTCCTTGGTAGGCATGCATGTGCCTTATGGCCAAACGCATCACAGTGGGTGAAAATGGGGGGCGCGCTGTCCACGGTTACCCAGAATGGGTGGGCGGTATGCCCTGTGATATCAATAAAATTGGAGTGCGGGATCTGGGTTAGGTCCTTCGCAATCTCCTCAGTTGGGGTCAGAACTGCGATGGCTTTGCCGGTGCACAGGTGTGGCATTAGCGTGAAACGTTGCATTTCGAAAGATTGTATTTCACCATATATGGCGAGACCATCTTTCAGGTGTTGCTCCAAAATGTCACGTTTTACCATAGTAGGCAAAAAGTCAAACATGAGGAAAATTTGGTTTGATTTTATCCATCTGGTGCGTTTAGTTTTGATGACCCATTGCCCTTCGGGGAGGTCAACCACTATGCGCACCGCTGCAGCCTCATCTTCTGCCTCTTTGCTTTTGAAACCTAGGTCCAGCCAACCGCATGACATGGAGTGAGGTGCAACATACACCGCGGTCGGGAAAATTTTGTGTACATCTTCACAAAATTTTTCCCATAAGGCCGTTTTTTGGATGTCCAGGAACACCCAGACTCCATATTCCACTGACAAGAGTGGTTGGGAGTGCGGCGTGTTGATGTACTGGTTGCATCGTGCTTGCCAAATGAGGATTTTGGGGAAATAGTGACTTCCAGTTCTTTTGAATTTTTTTCTATTCCGCCGGTTTCTCTAGGGCGTTTTTGAATGTTTGAGGCTGCAGACCTACCGCCTGCTCCTCTTACCTTACTTGCCCAACTGCTCCCTGACATGGGCGCAGACTAAACTGCTCTGTGAGATTATCAAACTAGAATCAGACTTGAATTGAATAAGTTGCAAAAGAGATTGCAATGAGAGAGAAAAGTTTATTAAGCGCACATTTTATGAATTCATATTTGAAATTGAAACTGCACAAGTCCTGATAGGTATGTGTTCGCCAATGCGAAAATTTTTTGGGGTTAATGGAAATACAAGAGAGCCTGGTGATCCATGAAAACAGTTAACTCATGTTGAGCACCCTGTAACAGATACCTCCAATGAGCCAATACCCATGCTACAGCTGCCAACTCCTTGTCATAAATGGCCCAAGGCTGCTCCATAGAGGTAAACTTTCAAGAAAAATAGGTGACAGATGTTCCAAGCCATCGTGCTCTTGGAGCAACATTGCTTTCACTGCCACTGAGTACATCATATGTAACAATATATGGCTTGGCAGGATCCGCGAGTTTCAGGACAGGAGGGGATAAAAACACATCTTTAATCAATTTGAACGCCTGCTGGCATTTGGTCATCCAGAGAAATGGTACATTCTTGCCTGTTAGGGGGTGGAGTGGGGAAGCTAACTGGGAAAGAGCCAAGGAAACTTTTAAGAAAATAATGGTTCCCAAGAAACTCCATAATTGTTTCTGGATTGTCAGGGTTGGTTATTCTCGGATAGCGTTCAACTTATTGGGAGTAATTGCATAACAGTTTTTAAGGATGAGGCTCCCAAGAAAGGTAAATTCTTCCTTATAGAACTCGCATTTGGAAGGCTTAATGAACAAGTCTGCCTTGTGAAAAGCAGCCACGACCACTTCCAAGTCAATAGCATATTGTTTGGGAGTTGGGGAGAGAACCAGAATTTTGACAATATATGCGACCGCGCAAGTAAACCAGAGGTCACCCAGTACACTGTCAATCATTTGTTGAAACAAAGTGGGGCATTCTTCAGCCCAAAGGGCATTACGCGGAATTGGAAAATGCCTCGCTTCATCCAGATTGCTGTTAACCATTCTTGCCCTTCCATTACTCGAACCTGGTTTAAGGAATTGACAAGATCCAGCTCAGAGAACACATGAGATTTGGCGATTGCCTGGCTAATCGTCTGCTCCAGAGGCAGGGGGTAGGGATCGTGAACTATTACTTTGTTTAAATGTCCATAATCCACACAAGGATGGAGGGAACCTTCAGCATTTTTATCAAAGATGATGGGAGATGCAACTGGAAATGTCTCCTTAAACAACCACCCTTTTTTTATCATATCATCCAACCAAGTGTTAAGTGCAACCTCCTCAGCTGTATGGGGATACAACGGACAGTTGATATTTACCAACTGCACCATTGTACAAAATCCCAGGTCGAATTTAGCATGAGGAGGCAGATGATCCGCTTTTTCAGAATTGAAGATACTTCATTAGCACATCAAACTTTCAGGAAAATCAGATGGAAGGCCAGTAGGCGAGACGAGGGAAGTAATAGAACTGCGACCTTAAGTTTTCTTAAGAGTGTCAACTAAGGGGTATTTGCCCTTCAGTTGATCATTAACAAATGACTGCATGTTAGACTCCATGTGGATCTTGACAGGTTTTCAGCGCCACCATCCAACCCCTAAGATCACCAGAAACACCAAGTTTGGCATAGCAGAAAACCAATAGCAGAAGCTAAACTTGTGTACCAAAAAAGGTACTGGCAGGTGGACAATATATGATGTCTGGGAGGCTAAAGAATCCACCATCACCGATGGACCCATGTCCATGTCCATTTCCAGTTGTTGGGCTAACTTGACACTCATGAAATTACCTGCAGCTCCAGTATCCACCAGGGCCTCAAAGGAGACATGGTGAGATCTGATAAAAATCTTCATAAGTAATGAGAAATAAGAGAGTTTTTGTTTATTAGTAGATTCAGGCGTTTCTATTGCAACAAAAAAAGCAAATTGGTGGGAATGTTGGGGGCTTTTTCTGGAGTAAAGTTGGGAAGTATGAGGGCTTGAGAGCTGGCTTCCTCCATCTGGGCTTTTACTGATTCATTTATAGGTGAACCAGGTTCAGCCAACTCTGACGCAGGATTGGTTACAGGATTGGAAGCTGAAACTATCATTGGTTTGATGGTAAAAAAAGCGTCCGTGTAATCATTGGGTAATCCTATCTTAAAATTTCCCCTCTGATGGTGGGAAGTATGGCGAGGGAAGGCATTACAAGTAGTCACAGCAATACATATTTGATCTACCATTCCTTTAGAGGTGGACCAAACCTTGTGGTGAGCAGAAATCAAATCCAAACCTGATCTAAAAATTGCCTGAAACATATCATTAAAGAGGTCCAGTGTGGGAGCCTGTTCGCAGAAGATAGAGATCAAAGAAGCCAATCTAGGGGCTTCGGCCATAGAAGAGAGCAAACTGAATAAGTGGTCTGTGCGTGAAACTGGGGGTTTCAAGGCAGACAATATGATGGCAATCAGCGAAGTGGGATCCCCCACTTGTGATGAAGAGCGCAGAAGACCTCAAACCTACTGACAGGCATCCCCTTCCACAGCATCCAATAAAGTGACCCCCTGTTGGGCATGAGACAATGCAACGGCGTTGTTAAGGGCAATCGCTGGTTGCATTTGAATCTCAGTGAGGGCGTCAAGAACCTGATTTACAATCTCTTGGGAAGGAACACATGAACTTTCTTCTGGGCATTAGGAGGGGGAGAAGTAGTAATCCATGAGGCTCTGCCAGCCTGAAGAAATTTCTCCAAGGTAGAGTGGATACTACCCACAAAATTTGCAAGTGAACAAATGAACAACAGAAAGAAGACTACTTATTGCACATTAATTTGGTAGAGGGTAACCAATGCGACGCCCTCCTCAAAGAGCAGGGCGGAAGTGGCTGGAAACAATGGTTGGTCAATTATGTTATGAAAGCGGTAGAAGAAGTTTAGACCGACCTGCCAGTCAGGATGCATAAGCACCCAAAAAGCAAGTCAGGATGGCAGAGGCTTTGCCGCACATATGACGTTGTATGGAGATGGGCATTGGGAAATGATAAATCGTTGGTGTAGGGCAATAGTGAACAGCAACCCAAGAATGAACCAAATAGAGACAGCCCCAGACACTGGTGGTCTTGCTGAAGGGGGTGGTACCACAGGTATAGTTTCTACAAGGTCACTGACGGGTGGGTTTTATTCAACTGGGGAGCTAAGGGGTGGATTCTTGCTTGGAGATGGTGAATGTAAGGCCACAAGATCCCATTATATTGTTGGCGGATTTTTGTAATAACAGGGTTGAATTAGCAGATACTCTAACTCTATGAATCCAGTTAGTGATGGTAGGGTCCATAGATACCATCAGTACTGGTAAAGCTTATCTGGTATAAGGACCTACAGGCCACCAGAGAAAAGCCATCTGGAATGCGGCCAGAAGGACATCAATAAAAATAAAATTGATAGTTTTTTGAGGCAAAATTTATTGTAGAGGAAAGTGAATAAAATTGAACAACAATTTCTTCAGTGTGACGCAACTGATTAAATAGTAGTTAATTGATGTGGGAACAAACCGGGATAGAGACCATCAATTTTGACCTAACTGGTGAATTATTTGGGAATGGGGGAAGATAAGCTCACTGGGAACTGACACTGAAGAATTTGGCGGCAGGCCAAATCACTGTTGGTTTGACCTCAAACGCCCGGACCAAGGCTTGACTGCGTTTTCTGATGGTTGGCATAACGGTGTCTGGCCCAATGAGCAGCGGGAATCCCCCGGGGCCACCCCACGTAGTGGCGGTCCCAATTGGTTGGGAATAGGTTCAGATGCCCCAACCTGCCTGTGCCCAGTCAATGGGCTGTTTGTTCAATCAAAAGCATTGCATTAGTTGCAACGTCCAATTTATCTAAAGGGAGCTTCAAACTCTCATCGATGGTGTCCAATGCTACTACCTGCATGTCAGGGATCATCCCAACAATTTTGAGAGGGAGTTAATTTTTACAATTGCGGTGTTGATTGAATCAAAACTGTTGGTGATCCTGGCTGATGAATCAATCTTCGTCCCTTTTTGACTATGTGGATTCCAATCATTGGGCTTGTTTCCACTCATTTTCAGACCAATCAACTTCATTTCTGCAATCTCAGCGCAAATTTCCCTGATCGAACGTACTAGTTCTGCCAAGGTGAAGTGTGCACTGGTGGAGGGATTTTAACATGGAGAGCTGTTACCCAGCGCTCATCTACCACTTGGGCAAGGTCGCCCTGGGTAACGAGGGTACAGCCACCCTCTTTAGAACCTTTTTACTCGGAAATGGGAAGAGGGCCAATCAACACACATGTGACGTTCCCCAGGACTTACAGGCAAGCGATCTGCTTAGGTAATGGGACTTGTTATCCATTAAGGAAGGTCATGAACCAACTGATCAATTCACTAGTTGTAGGTGGCATCACTCGCCTCACAACTTTTTACTTACATTCCCATTAGGTAATTGATAAAACCTGACTGATCTCAATCAGTACACCTGATAGTCAATCACTATCAGATGCCCCTATTTTGTCGGCAACTTTGCCCAATGAGATCTTAAGTATTCATCCAGATTGATACCCAATGGAACTTACCAGGTGAAAACCTAAAATCCCCCAAACATAAATAAAAATCAGGGTCAACTGATTTCCAATTACCTCGCATTAGAGACTTATTCCCTAGCGATTCCTGGTAAACTAGCTGGCTGGGATTATGGGAAAAAATCTCAACACAAGGTAAGATGAATTTTTAGTGTTGAATACACGGACGTTTAAAGGGTTTCTTTTCCCAAGGAAGCCCATATCATCCTCACCATCTTTAGGGTATTTTTTTGATAATAGAGTTCCTTTGGGAAGGAGGTGTTTAACCCCTTCAGTTAAGGAACATCAGTGGACAGATATGGCTAATCTGTATAATTTTTATTTAAACATTTGGTAGGCATAGGGCATAGGTTGCTCCTGAGTTCCTTCTTCCGCCATTTTGGCTTGCGCTCATGTCAATACATTCACCCCTCCATCTGGCTGCTGATATAGGAAGGCATCGTCATACTAAGGGTTTTCCGTTAAATATAAGTTGATAGTTCAGGTGGGACTTTTGGGGTTAGAATAACGGAGGTAGAGAGTCCCAGCTCTAATCCGCTCTAACTTTTCCATGTTAGTATTGTTCTGGATGTACTTAATAGACCTGATGGTTAGGGCTACTCCATACAAGGTGACCAGAATGATCACAATCAAAACAATTAACCACATAGGGCCTACATCCTTGATTATTGTAAGAAGGGCCTCACCAATAAGTTGATCATATGTGATCAACATAATTAGGTCAAGTTCAGTAGTTGGGATGTTGACAATAAGCAGGTTTAGGGCGGAAGTTGCACTCCTGTGGTAACTCAGCAGAATCTGAACTGGACAAGCTATTTCCCAAAAACAGGTTTAGCAACAGCGATGATATGTTTTTGTTCTGTATTGGGTGGAGGGAAGGTTACAGATGGATGGTGCAAAAACTAAACAATTTTAAGCAGGGGTACGTCATCATCCAAAATTAGATTCATGACATTGTAAAGCTCGCAGTATAGCTTCACCTTAGAGTTCATTGAAATGCACTCATCAGATATGGATAACGCTTCTGCCCTGATTAAAATGTGGGCTTCCAAATTAAATCAATTGGCAAATGCAGTGAGGGTATCATTATGCTAAAACCATGTGGTAAAGAGCTCATCCTTCCACTGCAACATCTTTGTGGTTCCTCCTAACAACTGTAGCACTATATCCTAAAATTTTTAGTATGAAATGAAACTGTTTTGAAAATAGCAGGTGACTTGGTTGGCACTTACAACTTCCAAGGTAGATATTAACGGTTTTGCTTTACACCAATATGAGGGTCTTTCCATTGCAAACTCAAATCACTTAAAGAACTCATGATTTTTATTGTGATCAAACAGAGGCAGTTTATCAATAAAAACTTCCTGAAGAATCTCGTCCTGACTTTTAAGCGCAGCGTCTAAGGCAAGTTTGGTTTTCGCATATCTAACTGGTGTAGTATGCTGTGAAGATCCCCCATCAAAGTAAGTCTAATGCGACATGGGCAGTAACTGGAGAGTTAGACATTTTTGTGATTGATCAATGGGACCCTGTAATGAGCACCAATGTTAAAATTTGGCGGTATAGAGGAGATACGCCGAGGGTTTTGCACAGGGTTAAGCTCACTGGGCAATAATACTGACAATATGACAATCGTCATCTTCAAACCATTGTACTAAACTTTAATAAATATGGAGAAATTGCTTTGACGACACTATTTTATTTCATATAATATTTTCAGCAGATACTTCATGTTACGCTCTCTCTTCTACTAACAATCCTTTTCTTTCAACTTTATCTTATTACTTATATATCATCAACTTCAGTCAACACTGACCCTTTTGCTTATACTATTTGTTCCTCCATATTCTCATTGGTCCCAGCAGAGTTTAAAAATTGTTAAATTCACAATAGCTTTAGTTTAAGGTGATTTTTTAGTTAGTTGTCATACATTGACATTACCTTATCACCTGATTTAGTGGCGATCTACTAAAAAAGCAATCAAAGCATGATATCGCCCTATCACCTTAAGTCCAGGAGCTCTCGTCAATATTAGCATACTCCTTTGTTCAGCCAATCTCACCCATTTCGCCAAAACACTTAGAGATTATTGTTTATTCATATCAGAATCTTGACACTCCACATACCTGATAATGTTAGAAAAATATTCACCATCTGATTATGGAGCTGAATAATGTAGAACCGGTTAACTTCAATCAAACGGAATATGTATCCTATACTTTGTGATGCTAAATTTTAGACCTGCTCATAAGCCATCCTTAAGGACCCTTGGATAGTGATATGATAATGGAGTTTCTTGTTATGGACTCCTAGTAAACTCATGGTATGCTAGAGAGCTAGATATAAAATTGCAAATATAATGAGAGAGATGTTCATTTGATCTTTAACTCTCTGTGAGAGAACTGGACTCATACAGGTCCATGAGAGATATTTCTATGGATAATGCCCTTTAACATTTGCCTCTTTCTCCTGAGTTAATGAATCCCTAAAGTAACTCTTTAACTCCCTTATGAAAAGTTCCAAGTTAGACCACGAGATTCATAGGCTCCACAACATTTTCATGAACTTCTTCAAATGTTTGAAGATAGGGTTATTTACCATTCAATCATCATCATCACTGTTTCAATTGTGCAACCAGTGGATAAAAATGTCAATCAGGTTAGCTTCTATGGTGCAATCAATAACTGGAATTTATCATAAGCGTCAGATGAGCCCCTGTAGTGAGCAACAGACTGTAGGGCTTTTATTTTTAAGCTCAAAGGTGCTATGTCCAAGAGAGCCTGACAGTCAATACTTAAAGCTGATTAAGTCGCATGAAAAGTATATTTTATTTCAAAAAGGATGCCAAGCCACTGCTTATGTCCCATCGGCTAGAATATCACCTATGGTAATTACAAAAAAATGGACTTATTAAGTCAAGTACCAAAACAAAATATAGAAATAATGACGTAACTTTATCATATTATAAAATAGGTGTAACGCAGAGGATCCTTCCAATGAGTTACAAAAAATTGAGAAGCAGGACCCAAGTCAATGACCAAAGAATGGACAATGTCCCTGAAACCATTCTTCTGGTGCGTGCGCTACAGGAACTGTGGATAAACACCCCTTGAAGGACAGTTGCGAGTATACTTTCCCCAAGAAACATGCCCTGACCCCAAGACAAGGTTTATAGGAGGCAATAGCCTTCTAAACTCGCTTTCAAGGTCTACATCCTATTTGTATAGGCCTAACATGGCCACTGTTAGACTTAATATTCCAATATAAACCTCAGAAGACAATAATAAAAATAAGTAAGTCTCAACACCTTTATTGGATATAATTTTGGCAAGTTGATAATAAAAAGAGCTAGAGAGACTCAAGTTTTCAAGTCCCTTCTATTATAGCTCTCTGCTGCAAGCATAGATCAAGATCATCCGTCAGGCTTGACACTATGACCTTCAAAATATGCCATAAGCAACCTAATTGTTTTAGACCAGATTAAAATTCCTTAGTGACTCACCCACCACACTAAAGAATCTTTCCACTTCTGATTCAATTCCACTTTAACCTAGAAACTACCCACTTAAAAACCTTTTGGTTTGACCCCAGGCCTGGAGAAACATTTAACCGTCATCCTTACCCAGTCTCAATCCCAATCTGGGTTCTAGCCAAGAATAATGATCTCTCCCCCTCTATCTTCCACAGCAGCATGTCCTGTATTATCCACAATCAGGGCAATGCGATGTTGAGGGAAAACCACAAACGTCACATCACCCCCCTTGACAAGAAGAACTCTCAGATCTTTCCAGGACATTGGGCACAATCTCTGGACATCTGTGTAATTTCAGGGGAACGTCCCCTCTGCATGGACTGGGCAGTTTTCCATTTTTATAATAAAAAGGGTCCAAAGAAGGCAGCTGTACCACTGGTCACACTGGGTGACCTCACCCATGTGGTAGACAAGTGCTAGGTAACAGCTCTTCCTCTGAAGGTTCCTACCCCAGTTCCCACATTTGCCTCTAACAAATTAGTTTGCTGAATTGAGGAAATCTGCACAAAAATCTTCAGTAACTGGCTTGCCTACGAGTTGGATGGACCTTATAAAGCCAATGGCTCCAAACCCTCAAAATCGAAGTTGGAATGTCCAAAATATATGAAAAATAAAGTCTGACGGGCGCACAACTCATAGTCAAAAAGGGACAAGTAATGGATTCTTGGTTTAAAATTGTCGATAGCATTGAGCTATCGAGCAGAATGGTTACCAACTCCAAACTCCCCTACAAAATTTTGGGGACAATCCCCAATGGAAATGTATCACCATTGGGGGCTGTTGCTGATAGTTTGGAACCCCAATTCAAAAATCAGGATGGGTGTTTGATGGTACCCATTTGGCTAATGAACACTCCAAAGACTGGGCACAAGTGGGTTGGCCATCCCAAACCCATTTCTAACCCATTATTACCGCCCCTATATGGGGTGGCCATGGGTGATTCCCATTGCCTGTAAGGCCAGACGCCATAATGTTAACTGATGTAAACGCGCTAAAACCTTGGGTCAGGCGTTTATGGAAAAACTGATAGCAACTCATCCTGCCGCTGATTACTTTGATGTCAGTTCATAGAAGAATCATTTTTCCTCTTCCTCAAAAATTCGCTTGGTTAGGTCAAAACTTGAGGGCCCCAATACCATTGTTTTGAAAAGCTGACCAAAAAACACTATTGGATCAGTCACATTGCACTGAGAAAATAGTTGGTCAATTTCTTACTAACACTTTTAATAAAATTCCCTGTGAGTTCCCAATTTTTTATTTCATTTAAAACTCTTCTCACTGAGTTCCCAATGGCACTATCTTGGTGGCCCATCAGCCCTTACATTGGATGGGCTGTACCATTTAATGGTCACATTTGCTCCCTCCATATTTAACTGGATCTCTTGGAAAGAAATTTCTGGGAATATATTCTATTGTTGAAGCCATCTGCTACCAGGATATGGGATTTCTGTGGTCTCATTTATCTTACCTTCATGTGAGGATCCGCCCCCTCACTGCTACTTTGTTGTTGACCCCTCCCATTGAAAATCCTGAAGCAGCTAGTCCTGTAGTGCAACTCTCTGCAACAAGGCCCGCGGGATCTGGAGTTGTAACTGCATGGTTCATTACCAGATTCCTTTTCACATTTGCCGCATATAACAATTATACGTCTCCCAACTCCATGAGCCATACAATGTCATTTGGGCGGTAAAGCCTTTGAATTCAGGTTTGATTTTTTGGGTGCTTTTGCATCCCAACTGGAAGGCCAGTCTAAACTTAAACCGTTTCTCTACCAAACTGCCACGTGGCCTCCTCAACTGGATGACCCTTTCACTAGACCAAAATTGACCAATGACCCCGCACCACCTTTGTGCTCAGGATCTCCTCCACCTCATACTTAGCCTCCTTTCAGTTGGAAACAAAGTAGAGGCCCTCTCAGCAGCTTCCCTAAGAATGATTTGAGCTGCGACACATGCAACGCTGGATGATCCAGTGACCCCTCTAGCAACTTCAGCTCAAATGCCACCTCGTTCACCGCCCTCACTATTATATGGGTCCAACGCCACTGGCCCCAACTTCTGGCTCCCCACAGGTATGGCATAGTTCTGAGCGTTTACTAAGACCCATCGCCCATCTTAAAAACTCTCCCCTCTGACAAATGCCTATCTGCTTTCTTCTTCTGAGCCACGACTGCGGCCTCTAAATTCCTTTTATGAAGTCTCAAGGTACCCTGAGTTTCATGTGACAACTCATCTGCTACTAGATTCTGACCCTGCTCCTGAGGCCCCAACCCTCTGGGTGCTGACCATGGCTTGAAAAATGGGGTCATTACTGTGGATTCAGCTTGTGGTTGTTATATGCAAATTGCGCCAACTTCACCCATTGACCCAATCATCCTGCCGCCCTGAGCCGAAGCACCTCAAATATTTTTCTAATACTTTATTTACCCTCTCAATTTGGCTATCTGATTGGGGATGGTAAGCTGATGAACGGGAGGCTTTATCTTCAAGTTTCCTAACAGATATAATCTGAACTGAGATATGAGCTGCAGATCCAAGTCTGGCACAGTCTCCTCTGGTACCCCATGTCAGGAAAAGAACTAATTCATAAAGATCTGCCCTGCTACCTTTGCAGAGATGGTTGGCTGACAAGGGAAAAACTCTGCATACTTTGCCAGGAGATCCACCACAACCATCAGGGCGTCCATCCCCTATGACTTGGGCAACCATGCGATAAAATCTCCACTCACAGAGACCCACGGCCTAGACGGAATCTGAAGAAGCTCAATTTCCCTCCTGGCGCCATACAGCGGGACTTTTACCTGGCACGCACCACACATCGCTCCACATACTACCATACTGTGTACCCACTTCCTCCCTAAATACTGGTGACAAACTAAGTCCAGCGTCTTCACCCCGCCTGTATGTCCATTCAAAGGATAATCATGGTTAGCTGCCAACACCTCCTGCTGCAGACTCATCACCAGAACCCAGATCCTTCCTTAATGATGGATAAGATAAACTCAGGATTGAGAATCTCGCATGTCTCTTGTCGCCTCCCCTTATCTAATCTCATACAAATTACGCCAGCCAAACTCACTCCCCTGCTGCAAAGTCTGAATTCTCCCTGACATTACTTCTCTCCAACCCCTGATCATTGCAAACAGATTTAATGGCAACATTGTAGCGGTCTTAAACCTCCTCAACTCCTTTTCAGAACACACTATCCCTAAATCATGACTCACCAATCAGGCAAGATATTCTGTTTCCGTGGCTTATACTCAATTCGCAAGGCATACTGAACCAAGTCTGAGTGCAACTGGCCTGTCTCTGATCCATCAAATGTGGGATCTATAATACTTTAAGGCTCGATGATTAATCCAGATCAAAACTGGATGCTTGGCGTACAGCAGATGGTGTTGCCACTCCCTAATGCCAACACTATTACTAATAGTTCATTGTTGTAGATTGGGTAATCTGTCTCAGCGTGCACCATTTTCCAGCTGACGTAACAGATAGGGTGCTCAACCCCATTTTTACTTCCTGTAATAGCACCGCTCCATGCGCAAAGTTTGATGCATCCATCTTCATACAATGGCCTGTTCAGGTCAGGATTGGACAGAACTGGGGCTGTAAGAAGACTCATCTTTACCTGCTGATAAGCCCTTACCTCAGCCTCCCCCCAAATGAAGGGTACATTCCCAGTTGACCTTGTCAATAACGTAGCCCACTTGGCTAAATTTTAGGAGAACCTCCTTACAAAGTTCACTACTTTCATAAAACTCCGCACCTCAGTCCGATTTTCTGGGGGTTTCCACTCCTTCACTGCTCGCAGCTTATCAGGACATATAGCTAACCCCTCTGGAAAACCACATTCCCCAGGAAGGTCACTGAGTCCTTATATAATATACACTTTTGATGGCTTTAGCTTCAAGCCCGCCTGGCTTATCACCTCAAGCAGACTCATTACATCCTTCACATGATCTTGCATTGACCTGAATAAATGCCATAATATCATCCATATAGGCAACGCAACACCTACCAACCAATCACCCCAACACACAGTCAATCATGCGCCGGAAAACAGTGGGGCGTTACACAGCCAAATGGCATAACCTAATACTCAAAATTCCTCAAATGGAAATTAAATGAAGTATACTTCTGGTGCTCCAGATGCACTAGAATCTGATTGAACGCATCAACCAGATTTAATTTGATGAACACAACACACCCTGAGATCATGGATATAATGTATTCAAGGAGTGGCATCAGATAAGGGTCATGCTCTGTCACTGTGTTGAGCCGACTAAAATCTACACAAGGACGTAGTTCCCACTCGCCTTTGGCACCAGCAGCACTGGCAAAACCACATACGATTTGGACGGCACAATCAAACCCAAACCTAGCAGCTTATGGACATATTTTAGAGAGCCTCCTGAGCCCAAGAATTCAATGGATAAACTGGACATCTCCTTGGCAACTCAGAGCCCTCTTTGAACTGAAAACTAAATGCAAAGTCCCCTGTAAACGGGAATTGTGCCTCACCCTTAGGTTCAAAAACTGATGAAAAATCCTAGTACTTCTCTGGCAAACCCTCCAATGGCGCGATTGAAGATATTCCCCCATACGCTTCTCTGATGACCCCTGGGACTGGAACTCCCACTCCCACACATCTGAGCCTCCAGGCGACAACAACACTTTCCCCTTCATCATATCAAATTGAGGATGGGGTTGGTCCCACCACAGCCCCAGAACCACTGGGTGAGGCAAATGTGCCACAGCATCAAATTCTTCTTCAAACTCATCTGGGCTTTATCTCAACAGGATCTTAGCCTGCAGCTTCTAGACCGCAGCCCTCTTGGTAGCATGCTCCAATAATACAAATTCAGCCTACTGCAACGGCAATCCATATCTACTTTCTCACTCCTCATCCACATAATTCTTATCAGCCTCAGTGTCCACCAGGGCCAATACCTTTCCACACTCCTTCTTTTCAAGACTTTCCACACTTATGCGGGTAAAAATAAATATGATAAAGCGAAGAAGGCTGTTTATTCTGGGAAACTGCTTTCACTGGCTTCTTGTGAAAGTAATAATGTGCATTTTTTCTTTCTTGGGGCCTCAGGGACCTGAATGTTGGCCTCAGACATCGCCGCCTCTAGCAATTCGTCGCCCTCTGCAGGCTCCCCTAGCCCTTTCCCTCCTCCTCAAAGTACCTGTTCCTTTTTATAGTGTGCACTAGATCTGAACCTACTCGTCTCATTGACTCCTGCCCATGAAAACCACCTGGGAACTGCATCAATTCCCGGAAAGCCTGGGCCTGAGCCACCTGCCGCTCCACCTGCAAGGTCAAGGCCACCTCTTCCTCCAACTTTGCTGCAGGCCGCACTGCTGTCATTGACAACAACAAATCAGCCTACAAGTTTTGATGGAACATGCGATGAAGCTGGGACTCTGTCGTCTTGGTTGCTAGGCCAGTGCCTGAACATCCGGCGATTTTCCTCCACAAACTTCCTCACCTGACTGCACTGCAGCAATGACGACCAAGCTGAATCTTGCGCCTCATCTGGACACGCCGCACGGTCAATCAATCCAAATACTCCTCTTCAGAGCCAGGAAACCCTGCCTGCTCCTCCAAAAGTTCACGTTCCCATTTTGAAAAGTTTCACTGGCAAGGTCACCATAACTTGGCTCAAGTGTAAAGCAAATGAATCCTTACCCCCTGACGTCTTTATCAACCGCCCTTGAAACTGAACCTGGAAAAAGCCTGATGGATCATCTCCAACTCCTATGAACGCAGTATTGATGGAATCCTTTCTAAGGTCTTCACTGGTCCTACTACTTTCCCACCACTCTGGATCACACACTTCATCACCTGGTATACCTCACGAAGTAAAATACTGGAGATAATATCAACATTAAAAGCGTTGCGTTAAGATAATACCACACAGTAAACACTTGCTCTTGGCTAGTCTTTTGCTTGCCACCACAATAACAGGAAAGTAAATGAGTTCTGTTCAATGTAACGCACCAGCTCCTTCCAATGAGCCATAAAAGTATTGGGAAGCACGACCAAAATCAACGACCAAAGGGCGGACAAGGTCCCTGAAACCATTCTTCTGGTGTGTGCGCTACAGGCACTGTGGTTAATCACCTCTTAGAGGACAGTTGTAAGTATACTTACCCCAAGCAACATGCCCTGACCCCAAGACAAGGTTTATAGGAGGCAATAGCCTTCCCAAATTCACTTTCAATCACCTCCTGTTTATATAGGCCAAACATGACCTCTGTTAGACTAAATATCCCAATATAAACCTTGGAAGAAAATAATAAAAATAAGTAAAGATCAAGAACGGCTTTATTGGATATAATTTTGGCAAGTTGATAAAAAACGGAACTAAAGAGCCTCCCATTATCGAGTTCCTTCTCTTATAGCTCTCTGCTGCAAGCATAGATCAAGCTCATCTGTCATTCTTGACACTATGACCTTCAAAATATGCCATAAGCAACCTAATTGTTTTAGGCCAGATTAAAATTCCGTAGTGACTCACCCACCACACCAAAGAATCTTTTTACTTCTGATTCATATCCAACTTTGCCTAGAAACCACCCACTTCAAAACCATTTGGTTTGACCAGGCCGGGCAAAACATCTGACCGTCATCCTTCCCCAGTCTCAGTCAACCTGGGGTCTAGCTTGACTAATGTTCTCTCACCACCTCTATCTTCCGCATAAGCTTGTCCTGTCTTATCAAAGATCAGGGCAATGTAATGTTGAGAGAAAACCTCAACCGTCACAATAGGGGTTCTTATCATGCATTTTACAGTATAAAACCTGAAAAGAAAAGGATTATGTAAGTAAAAGGGGGATGTTGCTATTTTTGGTATAACAGGTGACTTTATTAGTATGTCAGGCAAACATTATGAAGACTGCCGCGCTTGCTCTAACAACTTCATTGGTGATATTTACCTACAGATCCGTAGGTAACTACCCAATCCAGCTGAAGACCAACTTCACCTTGGAAGATTAACCCTCTTGGTGGGCACCGGCGGTCCTCTTCCCCTTCCTAGGCGGCCTGACCCTTGCTCCTCCGCCTCATGCTTAATCCCCAATTGCCCATAGCTGGATTCACTGACTGGGCAAGTTCCCACGGGTTATTATGTAGTTACTAGTTGGAGTTGGTTATGCTGACCAAAGCAGGCGTGTTCACCAAGAACCTAAAGTCTGGGGATCTTTAGTCCCACCTCTACCATCCAAGCTGAACTAAATCCACTTTAAACCTATCAGAGGATGGCAATCATCAAACATAAAGACAAAGAAGATTGGAAGTTGAAGATAACTTTTTAGAGGGAAATTTGACAATTTATAGGCGTTGTCACGCCTTTCAATACTATCAGCATTAGTTGCTATCTCAATTTTCAGCTTTCTGGCTGGTAATTCCAATCATCAGCTCACTGGATGACAATCATCCCTCTTGTTATATACTTCTCAACATTCACTATTGCATGGGGTCACTCAGCATCCGTTGCTGAATTAATCTGACAACAAGTATTATTTCCACTTGGCAGCTTGTCCCTTTCACGCTTGACTTTTGGATCCTCAGGCACCATTGCCAGTCAACATATCAACATAAGCTAAACTCGCGCGCTGATCTCAAAATAGTTAAATAATTCGGTCATCATTGGCCTCAGTAACCAATGATATCAATTCTTGACGTCAAACCTCATTTCAGATTAAATATAATATAACTTTCAATAACTATATTTCAACATCCTCAGCTTCAGTCGCTGGTGTCAAGTTTGACCAATTTAATGAATGAGAAACATCCCTGATACTCTTAAAGTAAAATAGAGTTTTAACTCAATTAATTAAATTTTTTGACATCCTTAGCTTCAGTTGTCAGTATCAAAAATAGAAAAGCTCAATTGGGGAACATTGCACATTTATCCATGATTATAAATTGATAATTTGCTGTCCTAATCAATGTTAGTGATAAATTTTAACATCCTCAGAATCATTCACCGGTGTTGAAATTCAATAATTCACTTGTCAGGGATCATCCCTGACACTTTCTTTTTTTAGTACTAGATATCCCTGACACTTTCTTGATATGCTGGATTAAGACAGCTCAACCCAACCAGATGGGGAGCATAAATTGGATTTTGTTCATTAATAAATTATTGAAACTTAGTAAAATAGTTGGCAACCATTCTTAAATACTATAAAGCTAATTTCAATAATTGCAGAGGAATTCATCTGGTTAAAAACCCAACAGGGGAAAAATCTGGAAGGGATGCTTTTGGTCAGGTGATGCATTTTATATAGTTTAATGTCTTTATATCATATTTTATGATAGGGCAAAGTGAGTTTAATACCTTTCAGATGAGACTGGAAAAACTTATGTAGATCTAAAAGCTTCTTGATTCTTACTATTTTTTGGGCTTTTAGTTTTCTGCTACAAGTGCCTCTTTAAGCGGTTGTCACCTGACCTTCTGATGATACTTCATTTCAATTAATCAGGATTTTTATCTCAAGTGGTATACCAGGCTCAGATTGGTACGTCAAAATTTTCCTAGAGTCAAATTGGGCTGTGCCAACTATAGGATTCTCAGAATAATATATAGAGTTAGTTCCTCTAAATCCTTCTCAATTTAAGTGTTGAATCAGCTGAGGAGCCATATGGTCAACATTCTTCCCATCATGTCTTAATATCAGAAAATATGACACATAGACTATATGCATATATAAGTTAACAACCAACATCCTTTTAAATTTGGAAATATACTTAAAAATCCTGATGTATCCAAAGGTATTAAAAGAACAAAATTCAACAAATTGACCCCATTTGGGTCTCATTTCAATTGATTTCTTTGATTCTCCCTTGCTTTGGTAATAAAGTCCTCTGGTTAAGTTGCCTCAGATAAATATAAACAACAAATTAATTCTTTACTTTATAAGGACTAAAATTATATAAAAATTAGCAGAAAGGGTATATATATTATGACCTGCTAAGGTTGAGTATAAATAACTTCGTTGTCTAAATTGACAGCTTAAAAGTTGAAATAAAAAATTATACTAGAGATCATTTTCAATACTTATCCAGTACTATAGACAATATAAGGGATAAAGTGATATATTAATTCATGTGAAGTTTAAAGCATTTAAGTGTCTTCATTTAATATGACTGAAAACTTAACTCGCCATTTCTTTATCCTGAGTAAGATAAATACAATCATATATATTATTCCTTAGAATATTACATAATACAGTAAACTGTTTATTAATGGCAGTAGGACCATAGGACTTAAACTAACAACAAGAAGAAAAATAATTAATACCAGAAAGAGACAACATGCATAGGAGCCCTAAATCGCTAGAATAGTAGTCTACCTGACCCCATCCCTGTAATCAGGGATAGGGAGTATAAGACAAGGGGGCATTACTGGATGTTTTTGGGGTGTTGTCCTAATTTTTAGATATGTGAACAAGTGTGAACTTCCAGGAACTAGGTATTTTCATGACTGGATCTTTCTGTGCCATTTATGGGGTATGGATCAAAGGAACCGATAATGGAAGCTGAAAATTAGATGACTGTTTGACATTCTCCTTCTCAACTTTTAATAAGCCTGTTGGAGGTAAGAATGCCCCCAAATCTTTTACCATAATTGGCCCATCACCTGTCTTATCTCTGAACAATTTTGTGGTTATCAATGATATGAGTACCAATGGCAAAAAGACCTTGGCGGATTCTTGGTGGAACCCTATCTATCAGGAAAATATGATTTATAACCAAAATTGGCTTAATAAGGTAAGAACTGACAATAGGATTACTCTGACTTCTCAGCTGAATTCAATGTTTATTATTGCACGGGTCTGTACTTCCCCAAGGTGAGAAGATTTTACTTGTCAATGATTGGGTGCAAACTAACAAAGCATTACCACACAGGTCTGATCATCTCCAAGGTGAGAAGATTTTACCCGCTGGTGATTGGATACAATTTATCAAATCATTACCACACAAGTCAGTTTTGCCACAAAATATTTATCCTCAATCTGATAGGCCAAAAGCCTATATTTCCTAATTATTTGCTCAGCTTTATAATACTTTAGCCTCAAATTCCCATTGCCTCAGGATTTGAACTAGTTTAAATATATAAATACTAGTATTGAAATAAGCGCTTTTTTTTTGGCTTGCTCCGCATAAACAATAAAAAACATAAAAACATTTAACAAAGCATTTTTTTATTACTTTTATTTAAAAAAGTAAGTTTCTTATTTTGATAAAATATTTGTGGCATCCATCGGTGGATCCCACAAACTGGTGCTCACTACAGGGGGCTTACTCTGAATACTTCAATAAAGTATTAAAGCAATGGAGAATGTCACCTATTGGGTGCTAAATGGGGAAGGGACTGTGGATGATGAATGAATGGACAGCCCTACCGCTTTGATGTTTGAAGAAGAACGATTTGAGCGCATATTGATACCTGAGTCTCGTCGCATCACCTGGCCAGCCACTGAAGCCATGAGAGACCTTACTCATGGTATCCTTAACCCTGGTGACATTGCATCTCGTGAACGAGTGTCATTGGTAGAGGAACGTCACTTGTTTCTCTATAAGACTAGTGTCCTCCCAGAGACCTAAGCCAGCTCACAAATTTGACCACCTACATATGCAAGTTTGCTCACCCTGCCTTGGTACACATGATGCATCTCTTAGCCAGACATCACGAAGAGTTACATCGACACCTAGATAATCATGCAGCTCTGAATTTATTTATAATAAGTTGTACCAACTGACCTCTGAACATCTTGGAGCAGTCAAATCTGGTGTGGAAGCTAATCACAACCTCATCATACAGCTGCATGACCGACTTACAACCATGGACACTGGGATTGTAAAGTATGTTGAGGAGGCCATGAAGCTATTCCAGGATGAACTGAATGCTTCCACTGCTTGCACTCGCTCGTTGTTGAAGGAGTTTGCTAATGAACTTGAAAACATAATGAGCAAATGCACTGGGACTCTTAGTCCCCGACTCCATCCCTCAAGAGGAATATTAACAGCATGTGGCTGTGGTAAAGCGTCAGTTAACTCAGGCCCCTTTGCGTGTTTATGAGCTTGAACGCCGAATGTTGCTTGAACCATCTAGCGCCACCTCCACCCTTAGGGTAATGTTGTTCAGCTAGAAAAGGAGCTAACTCTCAAAGCTGATTTGAAAATACCAACTATTTGGCACGTCGCCTGAATGAATGTGAAACAGAAGCAAAAGTGATAAAAGCTTTGCTGGAAAGCCCTGTGCTGTTGAAGGAAGTATTTGGTCAATTAATGCAGGTTGATTGGAAGTATGAGCAGATCAAGGATGGAGTACAAGGCCCAAGCTCACACCCTTGTGACGATGAAAGGTGTAAACAAGTAAATGAAGAGCTGAAGAAACGCGTGGAAGCCGTGGAAACTGCTCAATTAAACCTAAGTTCACTGGTGTCACAACTCCGTTTTCAAGTCAATGCAATGGAGAGCTGAGTGAAAGATCTTGAAACTCATAAATTAGGGATTGAAGCTTGACTGAGACTATGTGAATCTGGGCCCTTAGAAGCCCTCTCTAATATGGAAACCTGTCTTGAAGCCATGCATGACCAGTTTGATCACTTTTCACGTACCTTTGACCAGTTAAACTACCGCTTTGAAACCCTGGAAACAAAAGCTCCAGCTATTCATACCCTTACCGGGGGTGACTTTAGTTTATCAAACCGGCGGTTAAAGACAAGTTTATCCCCGGTGAGGGCAGCACTGCTTCATTTTATAGGTTTATGAAGCGGCTATGGAAGGGGCAACAGATCGTCAGAAGGCCAAACATATACTTTCCTGTTTGGGCCGCATGGCACAGGAGGTGATGGTCCCACATATGGATGCTCCAAGCACCTGGTCTGAGGTTAAAGAGGCCCTCATAAACACGTTCAGCTCAAAACGGGCTTTAAGTATGAAAAAGCAATCTTTTATGTGTATGAGTATCCAAATAGGAGAGTCAGTGGTTGCTTTTGCGGAACAATTCTATATGGAAGCCCAGACTTTGTTGACTTCAAAGATGCTGACTTTGGATGATGCTGTAGCCGCCGTTTTGACTGGAGTGGCTTCTTACCCTCCGCTAGTGATGCACATCGCCTCAGTTAAACGCTATTTTCACACCATTCAATACATCAAGGAGGCGTTAATAGATGTCGCTGACTTCCATAAGCCCAAAGTTTCAAGTGGAGCAGTATCTCATCCTCGCGTTTTAACCATTGAGGATTCTTAGCTTAAGCCTTGGGCCCTAGCTATTGAAGACAAGAAGGAGCCCCTTCAGATAATGGGCCCTGAAGAGCAAAACCTCAAAGCAAAGCGTCCTGAACGCCCTCAGTGCAAAAACTGCTACAAGTTTGGACACAAGGAGGCTGTGTGCTGGAAAAAAAAGCTGATGCCGAGGAACAGGAGAAGGGAAAAGTAATGTCAGCGTAGGGAAAGGCACACCTATTGCTGACAAATCTCATGTTCCTGACTAATCTAAACAACTTATGCCATTACCTCGCGTTACTAATACCCCTGGGGATGATTCTGAAGAGGGTACATATGAGGTTGGCTATTTTGTTGTAGGAGTACCTTCTGAAGTGGAATTCCCCAATCGCTTAAATGCTGGAGGAGTAGATGAGGCCAACATACCTGAAGAGAAATATTTCCGTCAAGTTGTAGGGGAACCGGCTGTTATAGACACTACCAGCGACATGGATGAGGTCTTGTCTACCCTTATTCGCCCTCTCCAGCATGGCCATACCCTGCAGTCCATCCTGGAAAATTACCCCATGACCGCGCGCAAATTAACCTCCACTTTTCATCTTAAGGAGGTATTAGCGCTATCGCCCACTTTTGGGGGGATACTTATGAATGTCAAAGTGGTTATCCAGAAAAGTTTGGGTGATGGCTATCCTAGATACAGGCTCCTCGGTGAACGTAATCTCCTCCAAGTTGATGAAAAAGATCAAACTTGCACCTGACTTAGAATATAACCAAGACTTTGGAACCGCTGGTCCCAACAACACCCGCGCACTTGGTGCTTACTCGTCCCTTCCCAATTGTATTGGGAAGCTTATTCTATCAGCCCCCGCAGTGGCTTTGGATAACAACGCCTACAATATGCTTATAGGTACTCAGTTTATGATTGCATATGAAGGTATTATCAATATGAAGCAGGGGTTCTTGTCATTGCTCAATTATGAAGTCCACTTAGTTCTAGCCAATAAAGAACCCAGCAAGAAGGAACACTCTTTCATGGTTGAGTACCCACTTTCCGCTTTACCTATACATTATACCACCTATGGGCAAAATACAAAAAAATTTCCTGATTCTGTGGATGCTACTGAAGGTATTCCATTTTATGCGACCAGTGAAGTGGTGATTAAGCCTGGTGAACAACGGGTGGTAGACACGAAAATCACTCTTAAAATCCCTCACCACTGTTTATTACAGCTCTTAACCATTGATGGAATTAGCCCTGTTGAGCCTCAAGTATTTCCTGGTGTTTTAGACCCAGCCTATCTGAGGCCTATTACTCTATTGCTGGGGAATCTCAAAGATAAGGATATATTTGTAAGAAAGCATCAGGAGGTGGGCCAAGGGTTTTTACTCCCTGTGGAGGAAGTTGAACAAATCCACTCTATTAGCTCGATGGCAGATTTAGGCCTGCCCACAGACAATCTGGTATGTACCTTGACGAACGTCCATATTTCAGATGAGCTGACTTCAGATGAGTTGGAGAAAGTGCATACTCTTCTGGATGAGTACAGTGATATATTTTTGAAGTTGGACAATGATTATAGCCACATGAAGGGCTGATGCCATTCCATTGATGTGGGTGATGCCCATCCCATTAGGTCAAAACCTTATTGCAAGTTAAAGGTGGAGAAACAACAAATGAGGACGTAAATCATGCAGTTATTAGACGCGGGGTTATTAGTCCTTTCACAAAGCCCTTGGTCCTCCCCCTTTTGCTAATAAAGAAGAAAAATGGAGGTCATCGGATAGTTATGAACTATCACAGGTTAAACAATCTTACAAAAAAAGATAGCTATTCTATCCCATGCATTGATGATGCCCTGGCCCAGCTTTCAGGCTCAAACTTTTTCTCTGCCATGGACTTGGCCAGTGGTTATTAGCAAATGGATCTATCTCCTCAAGATCAAGAGAAATGCGCGTTGATATGCAGTGAAGGTCTTTTTCAACCCACGCGATTAACTTAAGGGTTGTGCAACGCACCTGCCTCCTTCCAGCATGCGATGGATCACATTTTGCAGGATCCTAAGTTAACCTGCGTTATCGTCTATCTTGATGACATTACCATATTCTCGAAGTTTATTTAACAAACACCTGGATCATTTGAAGGAGGTATTTCAACGCTTATGACGCTCAACTATCAAATTAAAACCTTCAAAGTGTAATCTTTTCCAAAATGAAATTAAACTTCCTCGGACATACCATTTCTGAGAGGGTATTAAACCCATACAAGATAAGGTTGAAGCGATTGCCAGAATGACACCCCCCAAAAACCTACGGAATATAGAGGTATTTTTATGGATGATGAGGTATTATCATCAGTTCATCCCAAAGTTTGCCTGACTCAGTGAGCCCCTTGTTTGTTTACTAAAAATGAATATCCCTTTTCAATGAGGCACTGAACAAAAGGCTGCCTATGAAACAATGATGTTGCTGCTACAAAAACAGCCTATCATAAGGCATTCTGATTATGGAAAACCGTATATCTTGTTTACAGACGCCTCAGATTACGCCGTTGGGGCCATCCTAGCTCAATTAGATGAAAAAGGGGTAGATTATCCCGTCTCATATTTTAGTAGGATGCTATTAAAGGCAGAACGCAACTATAGTGTTACTGAGAAGGAGTGTCTTACCGTTCTACTAGCAGTGAAGCATTACCGTCCTTTCTTGTATGGGACCTCTTTCACTGTGATTATGGACCACGCATCTTTAAAATGGTTGCATAACATGAAGGACCCTACGGGGTTATTAACTCGTTCAGCTCTAAAGCTCCAGCATTACAATATGAAGATCAAACACCGTGCTGGAACCTGCTACATGAATGTCAATGGGTTAACTTGGCTGCCCATCCTCCATCTAGATAACAGTGAAGCGGAGCGGCTGTATGTCTTTTAATGACCCCAAATGACTGGGAAGATGTGGATGAGCCTGTATAGAGGATGTTGGCCCAGCACTCCCATAACACCAAAGTAGAAAGCGGGAAGTTGTATAAACAAGTGGGGGCAAAGTGGTTGCCTTACCTATGACCCTCGTAACGTGTACCTGTTATCCTGGAAGTTCATTCAACTTTAGGCCATGGAGGAGTAAAGAAAACCTACGAGTGAATTAAGGATCGATATTTTTGGGAGGGAATCATGGAAGCCATCATCAAAGTCTTGGATGCTTGCCTTATATGTAAGAAGCAGTCTCGGTTCAAAACTAGATATCAATATCAGCCAACTACCCCGCAACAGCTGTTTCATACCATAAGCTTGGATGTAGTAGAGCCACTTCCTCAAACCACAGGTGAAAACAGATATATTTTGGTAGGCATTGACCACTTCACAAAGTGGGTTGAAGCTGTGGCGCTGGCAGCCAAAACTGCTAAGGCCACTGCCGCCTTTCTTCATCAAAATATTTTCACTTAACACGGGTGCCTCAAGTACTACTCTGTGATAACAGGAAAAATTTTACCTCCAGAGTATAAAATATCTTGGGTACCTCCATGAGAGCCCATCAACTGTTCTCAGCTCCATATAATCCATCAACCAATGGTACAGTGGAGAGAGCAAATGGTACTTTGGTTTCTATTTTACAGAAAATGGCCTCATCTGATCCCCTTCATTAGGATCACCATCTCCCTAGCACTCTTATGGCTTGGCAAATTACCTATCATCAGATTTTGAAAATGTCCCCTTTCCGAGTTTTGTATGGCTGGGAACTGGGCATACCTGCTCTTCAAGCTAAGGATGTCTTCTCTAGAGGAGAGGAGCCTGAGAAAGCCATGAGAAGGTTAGTTAACTGCATCATTCAGCTTCAATCAGAGGCTATGACCAACCTAGCTAAAACAGTTACTAAAGAAGGCCAAGCTACCAATGAGCTCTAAGCTCCTCTACCTTCCTTCCAAGTGTCAGATATGGTTTTATATTACCACAATCGCATAACTCTACGTAGTGGCAAACTTGGATCAATCTGGGAGGGGCCATTTGCCATCACATATAAGAGAGGAAATGAGTATTCTATAAAGTCTATGGCTACAGGAATTACCATAAACCGGGTAAATGGCTTCTTCCTACGACCCCACACTCTTCCCAACATTCTTGAGGGGGGCAAAGTCGGACATTCTCCTTCTTAACTTTAAAAAGAATATTGGAGGTAAGAATGCCCCCAAATCTGTTACCATAATTGGCCCATCACCTGTCTGATCTCTGAACAATATTGTGGTTATCAATGATATGAGTACCAACGGCGAAAAGACCTTAGCGGATGCTCGGTGGAACCTTATCTATTAAAATATGATTTATAACCAAAATTGGCTTAATAAGGTAAGAACTGACAATAGGATTGCTCTGACTTCTCAGCTGAACTCGAGGTGTTCATTATTGCATGGGTCTGTACTTCCCCAAGGTGAGAAGTTTTTACTCATCAATGATTGGGTGCAAACTAACAAATCATTACCACATGGGTCATATCACCTCTGAGGTGAGAAGATTTTACCCGCTGGTGATTGGATACAATTTATCAAATCATTACCACACGAGTTAGTTTTGCCACAAAATATTTATCCTCAATCTGATAGGCCGAAAGCCTATATTTCCTAGTTTAGATGACTCAGCTTTATAATACTTTAGCCCCAAATTCCCATGGTCCTGGGATTTGAACTAGTTTAGATATGAAATACTAGTATTGAAATAAGGGCTTTTTTGGCTTGCCCCACATAAATAATAAAAAACATAAAAACCTTTAACAAAGCATTTATTACTACTTTTATTTAAAAAAATAAGTTTCTTATTTTGATAAAATATTTTTGGCATCTGTAGGTGGATCCCACGATGACTATGGATTCACACCAGTGCAGCTCTGGTTGGGAAACCAAGTTGATAACGCTAAAATGATTGTATGGATTGACCACAATGCTGTGTCAATTATTAGGGCTATGAGAAGTGGGGAATTGGGGAAAATACCTTCATAGTGAATGTATCGTGGATAGGGTAGAATGTACTAGTTATAGGAAGCTGAACAGACAGGAATTTTCAGTCCAGATTACTTTGGATGTGGGTCACTCCACTATCCTATGTATGAGAATATCATGGCCACCACTAACAGGACAAAGGTGTGCAATTGAGTTATCTTCCCGCAGTCTAATAAAGACTTGTAAGGCACTTCCATATGTGAGCTCTATCTTTAGGGTTGAGAAGAGGATGATAAGTATACTCCCACTGTCAAACATTTACAAGTTTATGATGATCATAAGAGCGATTTTAATAATACTAACGATTCTGTTGGCCAAAAGACCTTGGTCAATTCTTGGTGGAACCCCACAATTTGGGGTAACACTACTACTAATAATATATGGGTGAATAATGTGAAGTTGGGAAGTTGAATTGCCACAACTACTCAAGTGAACCTGTGGAGTCCATTAGAGGATTTTACCCCAGTTGCAACTAAAGAAAAGCAAAAACCTAAGTGGGGACCACCCCCTTTTATCAGCGTGTCAGGGGTCCACCAAGGTAATATAATTTTCTTTGATGGGGAATAGTTTAAAGTTTATTAAATCATGACCTCATTGGTACATCTTGCCTAACTATAACTTCCCATCAATCATGCAGCCAAAGGGAAGCAAGTTTTTCTGAGCTTCAATAGACTAAAATTACATATCTTTCTAAACTAAACCATTCTAAGTATTCCAAAATCTATCAATTGAATTTCCCTCGACCCTCAATACAGTTTAAATACTGAATGGTCCATTATTGAGAGGGTACACTTTTTATCCCTTGTAAACACTAATAAATCTTTATAAAAACAACTTTTTGGTTATTAGTGTTTTTATAGCTTTTTATCTAAAAACCCTTTTTATGGATCCAGCCACTATCAGCACCAGCGAGCGTAAAACTTTTGGATTCCCACACCTACATCTTCTTCCCAATATCATGGGAAGTAAGATATCTAACAATTCCAACATTTCAATTTTTTTAGAGTGACCATATTTCTGGGGCATAAGGCTTCTGGGATCACTGACACTATCAAAAAGACCATGGTATAATGGGTTTACCCCTTACATAGTGGCTAGATGTAAATGTGCTGAGATCTACAACTAAATTGCTTAATCAACTGGTGAAGACCTTTAAAATGTGGTTTGGTGTGATGAAGTCCTGCTGAATTGAGGTGAATGGCCAGATAATGCATCAATATTATTAGGAGCAATAGGTTTGCCAGCCTTAAGCTTGTAATAAGTTGCCTCAATCAGCTGCTGCCTAATAGAGAACATGTGAAATAGGGCAAGTTACTTGAAAAACCAATTTTGTTTAACATTTGGTTGGTTTGTTAAGGTAGTCAATAAGGCCCATGTCAACTGAAATTCTATGAATAAAGAGCTATTCAATCTTGATCGGTGTCCATTGGTCATCCCAAACATGATAATAATATATCCTTTAGTAAACAAAAAAGGCAGTAGAAAAAAGGTATATCATGTGTGGTATAACATACTTTTTAAAGAATTAGTGTTTGCTAATACAGCTTCCCCACGAGCCTTGTTGTTTGGCCATGAAGACTGACTGTTTAGTTAGATATACTATAAAGGAGTTACTCTCCATTTCTGCAGATGTGTATCCTCCAAAGTCCAGCGGACACCTAGGTGGCGAACAGGCTTATTGGAGGGGGTTGCCTAGAATGGTACAATTAATTGACTGAATGGCAGTGAGAAATCTCTTAAAAATACTGAGGATGGTGCTTGCCAAAAGAGTATAACCTCAGTCTTGTACCATTGATCTTGGCATTGCTTACATGCTCACACTAACTGATGAACTTTTCTAAGTAGTGAGCGTATGATGGGTTGAAAACACTCACCACACAATCATCTTCAAATGCCAGTACTTTGAGAGGGTTCTTACCTAAAAAGTTAATGCCTTTAAGGGTCTAATTTATGATGCGCAGAACTGTTCCCATACCCTTGTTGTACAACAAAGTGTTAAAGGGTCAAACTGTTTAAACCGCGCATCAGGATAATGGGGTCATTAACAAACCTTGGGCCATGAATTGTCATAGTACCTGACTCAGTTATGAGTATCACTCATTTAATAAAATGAAGTAGAAGTCAGAAAGTTTCAAGGGTTGCCTAAGATATTTTTAATGCACACAATCATATGCCTTTTGTTGGTCCAAGATTAATAAGGCACCATATGACTTGGACTGGCATATTTTGGCAAAAGTATGGATGTTGTCCCATTAACTGAAATTGGGAACAAAAACATACTGATTGCGTGACATGGCTGTTTGAACAATCTTACCCTGACGCTTAGACAGTATCTTGGCCACTATTTTTAATTCTCATTGATAAGTGAGATTGGGCGCCAGTTACCCAGATCATTAAATAATTATTTTTTAAATTATGTGGCAACAAAGTCTTCTGATTCTCCAGGATATTAGGAGAGTTTCTAGAAGGCACTTAATGATAGAGCCTTTAATTATAGTCCAATCAAATTAAAGTGTGCCTGATAGAACTCATAAAGATTTCCTTTCTGGGCCAGGGCTTTTGTATTGAGGCGCCCCACATACAGCATCCAATAGTTTTCATAAGATAAAACACTAAACAGTATACGTAAGTTAAGGGAGAACTGGTTTTATTTTTGGATAAAAACCGTTGTAAGTCCTCTGGGTAACAGTCTTCAGCTTGATACATGCTAGTGTAAAATTGGTGAACCATTTAATATACTTCACTGGAGGAAGAAAGAATTGTGCCTGTCAGGAATCCAAACCAAGCTGAAGATTTGATTAAACCGATGATAGGGTTTTAGTCCCAACCTAAAGGTTTGCTCAATGTTACTAATTGTAGATCACCAAATGAATTATTCTAACCTCCTAATGAGGGGTCCAAATGTGATCAAGCCAATTGAATAATATTTAAAAGGTGTAACCAGAAGTTGCTGAATCCCCAAGTAGCAGATTAGTATAGAACTTGGCTTAGAAGCTCTTGGAGGTTTTCCCTGAGAGTTCCTCCCTAACTTCCTATATAATTCTGTTAGAGGAAAAATAATGGTTATATCCTTTTTGCCAGATATTTTTTTAATATTATAAAAGTGAAGATACATGGTTATCCCAATTTAGGAGCTTTTCCCTTAATTTAAGAATTATTAATGTAAACAGTTAGACATCCTTGTGCCTGGGTCATTGGTTGCCCTGAACTTTATTCAGACGGTTGTTTAAAACTCCATCGTCATGACAAAATGGTCTATCAGCCAGGTCACCCAGGTTCCCAGAAAATTATACTCACAATGAACAGTCACAATTTGGCATCAGAAACCTCTTCATAAAGTGACGCCACTTGCTTCAGTGAGTGGCAGTTATTATGCATGTAGGAGAATGGCAATGACTCACAACCTGTTATTACCCACATCTATGGAGGCGGACCTCCCCACTCCTTCTGTGAGGTAGTTTCAACTACAAATTTCAGACTTCAAGAAACCCTCAGCTTCTCCTCACTGGGAAATAATTCTAGTAGGATAAGTGAGTAGAAGACAAGCCCTTGAAGTACTGACCCCAATGATGGGCCTAACCGCCGGTTCCTCAATTGATATATATTAGGTTGAGGCTGGATGTTTGGACCGCTATTTGCATGAATTTATGCATACCACCCTGTACCTGTTGAGATCCTAACGGATGCTAATGCTCGCTGGTGCTAATTGCACAGGATTTGACAATTCAGCAGAAACAAGGGTTTAAAAACTCTCAACTGCTATTGAAAAACGTGTGATTTTTAAGACTTCGTGAAGAATAAAAGTTAATAATTTTAAATTCTAGGAAAAAAGGGTTTTTAATTTTGAATATGTTTAATAGTGATCCTTGCAGGGTAGAAAGTAACCTCCTTAATACCTTGATATTTGATTAATTAAAGCTTCTGAGCTCAAAGTGAGAGGGCCAAGAAATTAATTATAAAGCTATGAGCATCCAATTTAAGGAATATGGGGTTTTAACCTATTGAAGCTCTCAATTATCGCCTCACTTAACAGAATGGCTGATGGCGGGTCAATAATGGGTAGGACAAGTCTGTTAGGCAGCATTTTATTAATTAACACAAATAATGGGCGGGAAAATATTTTTAACTTGTGGGACCCCCTTTGCCCCTATAAAAGGGGGTAGTCTCCGCCTAGGTGTTTAACTCAACTGTCAAGGGGCCAAGGAGGAGCCTTTACATAACTTACTATATTTGGCCGCGAGTTCAGCACAACCTTATTATTAATATTCAAATGATTTTGCCAAGATGAGGGTGAAATAGCATTACCATCAATTCAAGGGGATTCACTAAAAAGTACAGGGTTTTTTGGCCGATACTATACTTTTTAACACTGAAACACTCTTATTACAATATCAGAAAGTAATTGTCCAACATTTACCCCCTTCAATAGTGTTAGGAGGAAAATAAGCCCGAAGTAATTGGCCATGTACTTGGTTGACAGTAACTCCAGTAGCAAGTGGATTTAATGTAATAATCATCTCATCACTTATAAGTGATGACAAAAGGGCCTCACCACATAGACCCAAGCTTCTTACTTCTAGGAGTGAAACGATTTTTGGTAGTATTTCACCAGGTTGGATACTTGGAAGGAATGAAGGAAGGAAGAGGGATATGGACCTCATTAGCTGCTTAGCCCTCTTTTGTGACAGACTTTGCCAAGTTAGTCATTGCTTCTGATTGCAACTGAATGATGTGATGAGCTAAATTTTCAGCGCTTGCTCATGACCAGCTCTATCAGAGAAAATATTTTTGGCTAGTAATTATGGCACCCCGGGTCCTTGACCATACAACATGATAAAGGAGAAATTATTTAGATCTGGCGATAGCTGATAAGGTAGCCCAGAAAGCACTAGGTAAGAATTGATCCCAGTGTAGTGGATCTGAGCAGGCCTTCTTTCTTAATATAGAAACCAAGGTTCCATTCAATCTATTCACAGAACCATTTGTGAAAGGGTTGTAGTGGGCCAAGAAGAGTTTCTGCGTCCCCATGGAAGTAGCTAGAAGCTTTACCACCATTGAGGTAAAATTCTTCCCACTTCACAAAGTAGGACCTGGGGACAACCATGCCACATGAAGATATCTTGATGAAGGAAGGTGGCAATGGCTTTTGCAGTCTGGGCAGGAAGAGCAACCACTTCAACCCATTTGGTGAAGTGATCAAAGCCTACTAAGATATAGCTACTTTTGCTTGTAGTCTGATTTTTGTGGACCTACCACATCTAAACTTATTGTATGAAATGGTTGTTGAGGCGTAGTGGGTTGTATTGATACTTGGATTCTTAGCTACATTGTTTTTTACAGTAAGGCAGGCGTCCAGCAGTTATATGATAGACTCCATGATAACCTCACAGTAATACCTAACCTTCACCCAACATAAGTTTTGCCCACTCCACTGTGCCTAGAATAGAATAGACCTCCATGATCTTGGGGACTCGCTCAGAAGGTGTGGAAATATGGCAATCAATTCACCCCTACTTTTTTATAGAACTTCCCGCTTTCCAACTTGGTGTTGTGGGAGTGCAGAGCTACCATTTTTCTGATGTGTTAATCCTCGTTGTCCACAGGCATCAAGAGTCATTAGGAGGTCGTGCAGCCTCTCACCTTCACTATTATCAAGTGAAGGATAGGCAGCCGAGTCAAACCATCAACGTTCATATTAAGGGTTCCAGCTATGTGCTCAATCTTCATTTCATAGTGTTGAAGCTTTAAGGCCCAGCAAGCCAACCGCCTAGTGGGACCCTTCCTAATTTGCAACCATTTCAGAGAGGCATGGTCAGTGACCACAATAGTAAAGATTCATATAAGAGAGGAAAATAATAACTTACAGTAAGCAAGACTGCTAGGCACTCCTTCTCAGTTACACTATAATTGCGTTCATCCTTGGATAACGTCTTGATGAAATAGAGACGGGGGATATGCGCAGTTATAATCCAATTGAGCCAGAATGGCCCCAAAAGATTGGTCAGAGGAATCAAAATTAGAGTAAAGGTTTAACATATTCAGCGTGGCGGAGGATAGGATGCTTTTGCAACAAAAGCTTTAGCATCTCGAAGGTGGCCTTTTGTTTAACTCCCCTATGAAAAGGGACTGATAAGAAATTGCTATGACTAGATGATAATCAATATATTCGGCGGATTTTAATTTACTTGTCAGGTGAGCCTAGAAATTTTGGTGGTAAAGTATTTCAACCAGAACTGAATAAATTAAAGCGATAATAGGTCAGCAAATAGAAAGAATTTATCCAAAGACTCAATGATGGGACAAAACTCCTAAATTGTAGTTAATAGAGAGTTACCAAGCTACTATGTCAGAATCAACTAAAGATACTGAAGATTAAGAGTCAATGAGAGAATGGAAGGGGAGGCCTTTTTGAAAGAAGGAAGGAAAAGGGTTAGTGGAAGCAGTCTGTTATCTTATATTAAATAAACTGGCATGTTGCGGCGATAATTCCTTATTTATTAATTTAATGTCAAAAAATTGTCAAGGATTGCAATCTTCATATCATCTATCAGTTGACAGAGGTGCTAAACCTGTGCAACCAGACAAGCGGATTTATTCAATACTGCAAATGTTAACAGTATTGACACTACAGGGGCCACTGGTCACTGTAGTATAAAAGCAACTAAGGAATCATGACGAGCCCCCACTAATTATGTCATAATCTAATTGGGTTCCACAACCAATACTCCAGCGAGATGATGAATTATCCAACAAGGAACTGACACTATTTATGGTAACGGAACCAGGAGATGAAGAAACCAGGATGGACTTGCAGTTAGAAGCTTGCCCCGCATTAGAGTCATACCAACAGGGCAGATTAACAAACGTAACTCCTCAACAACTGTGAGGTATCATAGAATGGCTCTTGTGGGGTTATCGCCTCTACAAAGGAGATGTGGGTGAACATACCATGAGCCTGTTTTATAATCAACGTCTACCAAGAATAAAGTTTTGAAATGTATATGTCCTTTTTTGTTGCTACCACAATAAGTTTGTCTTTACAGCTTGGCTCCATGGGGTCAATGAATACCTGGTCGCTTTTTTTCAGCCTTTAATCTACTAGCTACTATGTGTATTGGCCCAGCATAATTATTTAATCAGCAATGTCATGCGCTTTGCTCAAGCGCAACAGAATGAAATTCAACTCTTGCCCAAACGTCTTAACCACACTTTTTTGTAAATACAGGGGGTGCTAGTGCAAGTAGACAGTCATGTCGTGGATGTCCACAACTGCATGTACCAATTAGTCTCACGATTGAACCATGTGTTGCCCCAAGTAATAGGAGTACTATTAAACTGGCGTAATTTTTAATGTGAATGAATATGGGATGTCATGAACTTAGGTAGTAACACTAATCACTTTATAGTGGACATGTTAAAATGGGTAGAAGGCATTGACACAGCAGTGGCTTGGACAAGGGAACGGGTTACCATTATAGTAGAGGATGACAGATCATGCTAATGCAGCGGCAATTGATTTTAGCAAATTTGAGCTGAGTGGAGTAATAAGCGGGCTGAGGATCACTCAATTGGCTCTTTAATGGCAACCTCATAATATGGGCAATTTTTAGGTTGGATCAATCAGCTGGAGAGGTCCAGTTAAGTGGCTTGAGGCTAAGCCATTACTCTTACATTAGTTGAGATTGTGGAATACGCCAATATGCGAGTGTGCTTGGAAAACCTTTGACAGTCTAATGAGGAGCTGGTGCAGAAACGAGCCACTTTAATCAATCAAGTGGATGAAGCAATACAGCAAGCTCGTGACACTGGATTGCAGAACTTGAGAATGCAGGGGTTGTTAAGGATGTTATAATATGTCTTTAGGAAATGGATTGTAAAATAGATACTGAGTAAGAATTCTGCAAAAAATTAACAAAAGAAATTAAGGAGCCTAGGCAGGGGAGAGATGGGGGTGTCACTGAAATTTGGTCAAAGCGAGAGATTAAAACATGAGATTTTGCTGTACAGGCTGGCGAAGGAAGTAGGGGCATGGTCAGCGGCAATTCTGGCGAGGAATACTACAGTTTGGCCATTGAGTACCTTCCAGTTGTTGTGACAGTCCCTCCCAGTGATCCAACCTCTCCCCAGTCAGCTATGGCGGATTTGCAACAGGCCTCATGACCCTATTCTTGCACATAAGGAGATGTTCACCTTATCTGATCTTAATATAACATTACTGTTTCCTAAGCCCAGAGCAAAGAGCCAGGAGAATTTGTATGGATCAATAATCTGCAACCTTTTTAGTTAAGATGGGAACATGCATGGATAAAAACGACTTGATTTTGCTGTGGAAGGACATCAGACTGGCATAAAGCTAAACTAATGTTATCTGCTCTTGATGTCAAGAGCGCTAATCAGGTCACATATTATCTTAAGAGTAGTACCTTAGCATATCAAGAGGTGAAGGAGACCGTGCTCCATTTGCTCAGGGGTGTGGTGATGACTGTGCAGCGCATGGACGAATTTTTGACAATAAAGCTTTAAAAGGATGAGTCTCTGGTGGTGTTTGTGGAGCAGTTCACGGCTGAGGCTCATGTGTTAGTGGAAACAACTTTCTTAATTTAATGAGGATAGGGCATAGCGATGATGGCAGCTGTTAAGCGATAATGAGAGCTGTGTAAAGCTATGGCACACATTCTTCATAAAGATGTGGAGATTTTGTAAATCAAATAAGTATTTGCACCATTTATTTGTCCTTTTAGTGCTCCCAACGTGGAACGGAAGCCCCTGTAACAACTGCAAAATTCCTGTCGGGAAAGGACCACAACTACTAAGTTATAAACCGTTGGGTAATGCTTGTCCACTTAATAATTTAGCGGGTCATTTCCTACCCCTTATGCTCAACCAGATCATCCTCGCCAAATTCCAATCCTTCATTTAACTTCCAACCTGGACCTTTTTGTGTGAACAGAGATGAGAACCATTTACACCTGCTTAAAATCACGCAATAAGAGGCCACTATGCAGCTGACTGCCCTGGAAAACTGATGTTCATGCCATACTTCCCGCCCTGATCAAACAGGGAAAGTTTGAGTGGAGTAGAGATGGGACGCTCTGCCTCCAATAATCCAATTTAACTTGTCATTGATGGTTCCCATGAATCACTTTACAAAAGTCCCGGTATTCACCCCAATGATTTATTATATCAGCAACTTCTGCATTATCTCTTGGCCTCAACCTAAGAGAGCAACCATAACAATATATACTTTGAGTTCCGCTAATATGTGCAAAAGCTGTAAGCCTAGCAAATCATTAAGCTAAATGGCACATACGAAGTTAGACCCTAAATAGATGTTGCCGCACTAGTGGGGGTGAACGTAGCCATTCCAGTAGAAAAGATTTCCCAGAAGTATCCTCATGTTAGCACTGGTATTGTCACTTTTATCAGTAAACAAAAGCCCTAGGATGTCTATATTAAACACCAATGGTTCTTTTTATTTGGAGTGTACATACTGTAAATTTTTCATTCAGAATAAAGAGTTTAAAGCTATTATAGATACTGTCGCTCAAGTCAATATAATATCCACCTAGCTCGTGGCTAAGCTTCTGCTGAAGCGTGATGTAGAACATTGAGTAGTTTAGTTTTTTTCTAACAATCACATTGATTTTGAAGATTCAATTTTAAACACGTAAATTTGATAATCACACAGGAGAGATGAGCAATATAAAAACCAAATTTAAATTGGGCAAAAAGTTATATTAGGCAATGCGCAGAAAGGTTCTGTAAAGGGCAGAAACGCCCTGGTAGGGACCAGGAACCAGTGCCGCTAAGAAACTACAAACCCAGACACCATCCGGGTTTGTGGAATTCACAACTAAACAAAACGCATAACTTTAAATCCAATATTTTTAACCCCTTTCACCGGTAGAGCACAGGCTCTGACTCTACCTAGGGGTTGATTCTCCAATTCTGTGGGAGAAAGTGGGCGAGGCACAGGCCTCCCTATTCCCTAACGTGGTGTACATTACCAACCATACAATTCACTGTGGCTGAATTAACATGGGATTCAAAACCAAAGTAGATGCAGACACCGCTGCAAGAGCCAGGGTTGATTTTTGCCCTCCCTGAAAGCAAACAAATTGTTCACACTGTGCGCTTCAGATGAAGGAAAGCAAAAAAAAATTTTTTTCATCTCTTTCAACTTGCTCCCAACCAACGTCCACCGCAAGGTAATTGAGGAGGAGATCCAAGATGGACATGTTAGCTACAGAGAGATTAAACAATTCAAACTATAGGAGTTTCGCCTAATTCCAAACCTGTTCGCAGGTAAGGCAATAGCCGTGACCAACTCGCTCCTCAAGGTGACCAAGGACATCACAAGATCCTGCGCAAAGCGGTGTTTCACCTTGTACAGGGGCATGTCAAAGGTATTCCGCATCTCTCCAGAAAGCGCACCGCCAATCAGCAATCAATGAAGCACATTGAGGCAAAAGGTGCACTCATGCCCCGTGAAGGAGGGCCTAATGGACTCCAGACTTCTGTGATGACACCATGGATGAAAACAGCAAAGACTCCGCCAAAATAGTTGACACCAACCAAGCCTTCCTCAGGGGAGAGGATAGGCAGTACATTCTCATATAATCAGTCTCACCCAAAGTGCGCAAATTGGCACAGAAGGCCCACAAACAGGCCGCGGCCATTGCAGCATCTCTTGCGGCCTCCTCCATCACCCCTGGCCAAATCCAAGAAGACATGGAGAAAATTTACCAAGCCAAACAATCAGATTGAATTACCCAAGATGAATTTTAACAACAATTTAAATGAAACATCATGTGATACCAATCAAACAAATTTAGCCAGAGAGTTAAGCTCCATTATTGGCGAACAGGAGGGACTCATACCTACATGTTTAAAAGCCCACAATAACAGAGCGCAACCAGCACACCGCATTGGGCCATCATGAGACATGAGTGGAAGAGACCAACTCAAACCCACTCAAAGGCAAGACCCACACAAGTTTGGCAAGGGGTAAGGGATCAAACAACTGCATAGGTGGGACAGGTCCAGTCAACCAGAGCCAATACTGGAAATGATGCAAAGGGATAGGGCTGGACAGTCCTCCCAACCGGTCCTGAGGTGCTGAAGGACCTCAGTGTCCGTAGGGGCATTAAACATTATGGGAGCCTAGGCTCAATCATCTCAAGCCAAAAAGCTGGACTTTCTGCGGAAACCTCCTGTACTTATCTTGGCCATCCAAGAAGCCCACTGTCTACAGGGGAAGAGGGATCCTGGTCAGCCAGGGTCTCACCATCCCAATTTGGTATGGACATCCCCTTGTGGGGTGGTCACCCTTAAGCATAAAAAATTAAAAATAACTAACTCAAACTCATACCTACATGGCCGCATCCTAGTAGCAACAATCTCATGCCAAGATGACACAATCTCAATAGCATTTATCTTTGCACCGTGCACTGCATCAAAGAGGAAGCAATTCCTCAAGACTATCCCAACTCACGACCCCCCCACCAGACACTATTCTACTGGGTGACTTCAACTGCTGGACTGAAAACAGCACGGACCAGTGGCCTAAACCCAGGGGATACCCCCCGGAGCACAATGAATTCCGTGCAATGAAGGCATCCTCAGCTTACACAATACTCTCTCCCCAGATCACCACTCCCCCCACATGACTCGCCCAACGTATGCAAGAGAAAGCTCATTTCAATGAGCTGCATCAAAATTTGCTTCAACCTGAAACCTTACCGCTCAACATTTCCAACTCTTCATCCAAAAGGATAAACTTCCTCAACCACTGACTCGTTTTGGTTCAGCTTTTGCCAATCTGCTTCTGCACAGGCGTCGAACTGTAGGAAGATGCACCCAGAAAACAAGAAAATTGTCCAAACTATCTGACTGGGTTGAAAATGAGACCAAGAATCCCAAATTTACAACTCAATTTGTAAAGGACCCCATCGCAACCTAGGAAAATTTCAAAGTTGGATTAAAAAAACTCGCCATCTCACCCCATGTAAGTACACCGCCAACTCAGTCACAATCAGGCGCACCTTTGTAGAACTGGACCTCCTTGCGCTCAACACCCCAAAGTCTGGTACAACCCCATTTGGGGGCGTAAATGGGTGGAAATGTCCGCCCGCCTAAACACCCTCATTTTCAAACACCAGCACATAATCAAAGTTTTAAAAAAAAAGATAAGTTCATATAAGAAGGTGAAAACCGCTTGACATAATTCTTTCGCCAATTTCACTCCTGTAGCAACCATCCTCATGCACACAGGTCTGCAAAGGTGACGGCACTATAGCAACCAACCCAGCGAAGGTCAAGGAGAATATACATCGCTACCACACCAAGCTATACCGTGATACTCCAACTGACTCCAAAAAATAAAAAATTCTATACACTCTGATGGAATACAAAGCACGCTGACAGACTACAACTTTTTATAAATTAATCACACATGAAGAGCTCTGGGACATGGTCCGCGGTGTACCACGTAAAAAAAGCGCCCAGGACCTGATGGGATAACCTACAAATTCTACAAAAGATACTAAAAACAATACGCCCCCCTCCTCTTGGCATAGATGAACCAGTGCCTTCTGGACCCGCCTCCTAGCTGGTGGCCAGGACTCCTATGTCATAACCCTGTTTGAAAAGGTTGACAAACTGGACATGGACAACTGGCACCTGATTGCACTCTTTAACACAGACACAAAACTATTAATTTTTTTTTCAACAGACTAGGCAACATCTCCTCCAAAATCTTGACGCCTAATCGGTTTGGGTTCACACCTGGGTGATCAGTCTAGACCAGTATACACCCCGTCATCAATATCTGCCAGTCCAGAGAAACTGGAGACCTGGTATTCCTTAACCAGTAGAAGGCAAATGACCGCTTTAGTTGGCCGTACCTGAAATAATGCTCAAGCCCCTTCAAACTCCCACCCAAATTCATAGGCTGAGCAATTATCCTAACAGAGTCCACATACATGGCTTTCTGCGGCCCTGGATTTTGGACTGACATAATCACACCACACAGAGGGCTAAAACAAGGAGACCACCTCAGCCCGCTGCTGTATAATTTCAGCATTGATCCGCTCCTTCGCGTCACTGGCTCACACCTCATGGGCATCACTGCGCAAAGACAACTAAAAATCATATACTAGCCTTTCAGACTATAGCGTGTCAGGTATAGTAAGCAACAATGATGTCCAGCAGTTGGCACGCACCCTGGAGGAGCATTCCATTGGGATCAATGCATCACTCAACAAAAAAATGGAATTTATCCATTTAGGAAATTATACTTAAACTGGATCACAAGATCTAAACCCCACAGTTCCTCACGAAGAAACAACCAAATCATCCTACCTTTTACATCACTCCCCTCAGCCAAACCTATCCACCACCTTGGGATGTGGCTTGAAACAGGGAAGTAAGCCAATGAGACCATTGAGAACAACATACTTCAGCATATTTTAATCGCATCGCCTCCCTTAAGGAAAAATCCCCAGGATTTCTGGGGCAAGTAACGGTTTCTAATTCATTCATCCTCTCAATGCTGTAGTTCCCCACCCACGCAATCCCCTTCTAGCCTTCATTTATATCCTCAGTCCACGCACTAATCTAAGGATGGTTGTGGCTTGGGTCCCAGCCACCTGTAAGAGTGTAAACACTCTTTGGATCACGCTCCAGCGATGGCATGGCCTAATAGAATTTGAAGATAACGCCAACCGCATTTTGGGCACCTTTATAGAGGAAGTCCTAGCCCCAGACCTTCCACAACAACACTGGTCTAGAGAGGTGAGGAACAACTTTGCACTGGAGCTCAAACTATCCAATTCCCACAACCCAACCAGCCTGCTCACATATCTAGCAAGCCGTCCTAAGGCAGCGGGCCCACATGGAACCCCCTTCACTTCAAATGCCTACTCTACACCATTCGGCACATAGGGTGGACAGTCACTATCACAGGCACTATTCAGCGAAGGGGAAGGCCCAGAGCTTGCTTCACGCCAAGGAAACCGGACAATTACCCCAGAGGGTCACACACAACATGGTCCAGACCATTGCAAGAATTGACTACTGGATGTCTTAGATATCCCCTACGACCTCATGACACAGAATGAAATATGGAGGCTCACGCATCATCCACTCCTCCAGACAAGGGTAAGAGCTAACACCCGGCGCTGCCTCATAAGAACCTACAGTACAGCAGACCTCTCCAACCCTCTCCAGGCAACATGTGCTGTGTGTGGAGGGGACGGCACCCTATACCACCGCCTTGAAGCATGCCCACCATCAAGAGCCATAAGGCGTGAAGTTGCATGTGTCTAAAAATCCACAACAACCACGAGCTGTCAATCTCCAGAAGACTCCTCGCACTCCAACTTGAATCCCCAATACCACCCACACTCTGGTCCATTATAGTCGCCATTACACTGTGGACAATCTACACTATAGCTTTGGATGCCAACAAGGAACTGTGCCGACCATCCATGGGACAATCAGTAGATTTCACCTACACCTATTAGAACTCTTTGTAGCCTGGCTATAAGGATACATGAAGCCAAAGCAACAAATACTCGTTGAGTCATAGTTCCCAGTCTGGTCTACACATGCGGACCCCTTCCTTCACACATGCTCCATAATAGGGGAAGCCATTTGAAATAGGGCATCCTCTCCCCATAAATATGGGAGTACCAGCTGGCAACAGAGTTAGCTCGTCTACTCTTGGGTGCCTAAATATCGCTCTAATTCACTTTCCCCTATCCCATTCCATAGTTCATATTGGTAGTGCCTGTCCCCTGGTCAGCCTACCCCAATTAAATAAAACAATAAGTAGTGTATGGAACCACAGGGGCAAAGAGCACTGTGTCATAGGGCGCTTACAGCGCGTTTCCTCTGAGGTTCAATTCAGTTTGGGCTTCTGCCCATTTGGTGGTTCTACATTATAATAATCATAACATGTTGATTGGGGCCACGTTCATGCGGAAATTTGGGGCAGTGTTCAATATAGCGGAAGAAAACGTTAAGTATCTTAGGACAACAGTTTTACTTCTATTTTACCTCCAGCGGAGTTGTAAAGGAAACATCTGTCCCAGTCATTTTATCTTGCATATAACTATGGGGTGATATCTGTTCAATATCAACGGATGAAGCAAAGGATAAGTGCTCTTCCTAACCAGATCTACGAGTACAGCGGCATTCCACTTTGGGCTATAAACGCCTTAAGTATACTTTTGGGGTATCAGGTCATATTAAGGACGTAGCTCAAGATAGACGTCCTGGAAGGGCTATACGAGGAAAATATGGGACCCTACCAGTAGTTGTGGCTCAAACCCATGCGGACCTGGATTACTGTTACCAGGGAAGGGGAAATGAAAGTATTGATAGCGAACCTACAGAAGGAGTCTATGACGGTCCAAAGGCACCAAGTGGTGGCTTTATTTACACTTGACTCCTATCGTTGAGGTGCAAGTTATTCATGATTTAAGGTCTTGGGAGAACCTCAGCTTACATGTAAAAACCCCATTCAGTATGATGAAAGTGGTTCCAAAGGAGACTCTGACTGTGCTGTCAGAGGAACAGAAGGATAGGGCGATGGCCCTTTTTGAAAATAATGAGGAGTTTTCACATCCACTAACCACAATTTTGGATGTGTGCATGGAGCCATGAATTGGGTAGACATGGCAATCACCCCCCATTTAATTATGGCCTATTAAGTGCTCAAAAGTCGCAGGAAGTTGTCTTTAATGAGGTAGACAAATTGATCGAACAGGGGATGTCAGAGCCATCCAAGAGTCCATGGGCATCGCCAGTGCTAATTGTTAAGAAAAAAGATGACACAAACTGGATGGTCATCAATTACTGGAAGCTTAATAGCATCACAAAGAAAGATATATATCATCTCCCGCAGATTGATGACGCTTTATATTAGCTGGGAGGTGCTAGCTATTTTACTGCTATGGACTTGATATTGGGGTACTGACAAATTAAATTGCCTGCGCAGAAAAGAAGGAATCGACATAATTACATCTAAAGGTTGTTCCTGCCTATCTTATGCCCCAATGGTTATGTAATGCCCCAGCTACGTTCCAGCGGGCTATGGACACAATCTTGGGTGACTTGATGCTGTCTTTTGTTATAGTCTACAATGATGATATTGATTTGTTCTTATGGATGTTCATAGAGCAACTTGACCACTTGGAATAAGTGTTCCGCCAACTTGCTTCCGCTAATGTCAAAATAAAGCCTTAAAAGTGCTTTTTTAAAGGAGCAATTGGAATACCTCAGGTTCGTGGTAGAATCAAAAGGACAAAAACCTCAGATAAAGAAGGTGGAAGCTAGAATTAAGATGACTTGGCCAGGTAATAAGCGAGTATCCATGTGTTTTTGGGAAGGTCAGTTACCACTGGTGGTTCATTCCTAACTTCAGCTTTATTGGGGCACCGCTCAATGAGTTATTGCAGAAAAATACCACCTTTGACAAAACTTAATGCCAAAGTTCTTTTGATGTCTTGCTGACTGCATTGGCTAGCGCGCCAGTTTTACAATACCCTAGTTTTAAGTTTTTATTTTTTCTTAATTTTATCTCGGGAAGGCCAACCATTGGATGGACACTTCTGATAAATACCACTAAAACACCAAAAAAACGAGGTGCACCCCAGAGGAGCTGTTGTTACCTCCTGTTGCCAGAAGGACTGCCAGTCGAAGCAAGAGGGGGAGTTACAGGGGAGAACTGGGCCAAAATGAACACAAATGAAGGTCTAACAAGAGTAATCAGATGGGGAACTAGGATGACACCAAACATTGTTGGCGGGATCGCAGGTAGTTAAACGGCCAAGCTTGAAAGTGATCCATGAGGTGGGGGTGGAAGTGACGCACAGCTTCACGGAAGGTTGTGGGAGTTCCAGACAGTACGTCAAGGAAAATAGTGTAGATCATCCATAGCGCTATTGCAAAGATTAAGGCGCAAAGTAGAGGGTGGATAGTGGAGGTCATGGAGAAGGCGAAGATGTTTTTAGACAGGAAGAAAGCCTGCTCACGCTTCTGTATTAAGAGGCGCATAACATCCTGCCAGATTGCCTGTGATGGTGGGCAACCTTCTAAGCAATGAACTAATGACCCTTATTGACCTCACAAAAAGCATGAATATTGAGATTCAAAGACCACTCAGCAGTGCTGCACACCTTTCTCAGGCATCTCCACGCATGGGCGCGAACCTGGTTTTAACAGAGGATGGATTATGTACCACCAAATGTCCTTCTGGATCTCAAATAGTATGGGGTGTCTAGCTTACTCAAGGTAGTCCACACGGGCAATTTGGGAAGGACATTGGGGTACCAGTTGTTCAAAACGGCTTGTCCACAGACTTCTTGTTTCAAACAGGGAGTAGGGCGACCCCTCTTTGCGGTGTGTCCACTGGTGCTGATTCTACACTCAGCGCTCCGCTTGGAGAGGATAATACGTTTGAAGTGGGGTGGCATCCCATGTGGCCCGCAACTGAGGGATGATTGGTTAGATTGTTAAGTAGAGACTGGGGGTGGATGGGGTTTCAGAGGCCAAGGGCTTGAGAAAAATTGGAACAGGTCGCGTGTGATCAGAGTTGGGCTGGTATATGGGGTTTGTGACCATAGCGATAGGGTGCCAAGTATTCTGGCGGTGTGGGTCTCAATGTTGAGCAGGTCCATACCACCACTATGGCGAGGAACAAACATGACATCCAGGTACATAGAGGGGATGGCGACCTAACCAAAGCCATTCTTGTAGGAGGGATTATAAAGAGTTGAAGAAAAAGGGGTAAATTATGATGGCGTGGAACACAAACCAGACTATGGTTAGGATCATATAGTAGGCAAGCATAACCTGGCCTGGGAGGGTAGTCTGGTGGGCTCTAAGGGAAGCGATGCGCTTTGTGACATTGTCTAGGATGTGATGCTCCATTACTGACGAGGCGTACCCTCCCGCCTCCAGCCACACTCCTAAATGGCTCACCAGACCAGCAGTGGGTCTAGGCATAAAATGGATTACAAGCGGAGCAGTATGGGGTGGGTAGAGCAAGAGAACCTGTGAGCTAGCTGCTGAAGCAAGTAGATTACAGTTTGCTGGTGACCAGCGGGCTTGGTACCATCTGGGGAGAATAATTTCTGTTTGGAGGCATTAAACGCATCTTTATTGACCCTGGAGTAATCGTGGATAGTTGCCTCCAGCGCGCGTGCACCATAGCTTTTAGGCACTCCAACCACACAACAGTTAGTAAATACCAGCATTTTAACCGGTACTAGGCTTTGCACATGGACACCAGCAAGGCGGACATTCACAATGCATAAAAGTGGATTGAGGCTGAATTTGTATAAGAGTAGGCTTAAAGGATCAACTTGGCGGAGACCCCTTTGTTGGAAAACCACATCAGTAATGAAAACAGGGCCATTACAGCCATAGTGGCAGATTCTGTAAGCAACATCACTAAAATTAATGAGTTGGTGGGTAGATGAAACTTGTGGAGACAGGCTTTGAGGTAATCCCAATTGACCATATCATAAGCTTTCTGCTAGTCTAAAAAACAAGTGCCCCAGTAGCCTTGGATTGGCAGACGTTGGCTACAGTATGTATGATGTCCCATATTGACCGCTTGGAATAAAGTCAATTGCTCAGGAGTTTACATCAGAGGCAACTTCCCCTAAGCGGTTAGCCATAATTTTAGTAAATAATTTAGTATCTGTATTAGTAAGTCATATTGGGCGCCAGTTTACTAAGTCCAGTTTATTTCCTTTTTTTATTTAGCGTTATCATGTAGCCTCATGGCCCCAGGAAGTAGGCGCGTTTCTATCAGACAATTGTTCATTAGGCAAGCAACAAAGAGGAGAAACAATTGAATTATCTCTTGTAGAACTCATACGGAATACCATCTGGACCTGGGAACTTCCTGTGCGGTGCATGCAAATGGCATACCAGAGTTATTCCCAAGTAATTAAATTCAACTCCAGGTAATGGGAAACAGTTCATATAATGTGTACCATTGAGAAACTCATTACTTTCAGCTGGTTCAAATGGATCATATTAATAAAAGTTAGAATAATAGTTTTGAACTTCAACTGCCACATAAACTGGAGTTTCTTCAACGGAGTGGTCCAACGCCTCACCTTTGTGCAGGCCAAGATCTGTCACAGTGTGAATTATCTTTTGGAAAAAGTAGGTGGAGCATAAGTCACCCACTTTAATATTTCTTGCCTTGAACTGAACACACATGTGATGTTTGTGTTGTCTTACTTGTGCGTTTAGCCAAGTGGATATTCAACCCATTTATGACTCTAAGCCGGGCTGAAGCCTGCAGTAGGGACATTAAGCTCCAGATGGTCCACTTCTGCAAGCATGCTTTTAATGACAGCCGAGGCAGTCCATATGTAACATGATGAGAAGTGGCGTGCCTGAAGGATGGTGTTCACTTTTGGTGGTTGACCAGGTAGAAAGTGGGTCTGCACAGAATGGTGTGATGAATTCTGGTGCCAAAGTTTTGTTATCCACCCATGATGAAACCCTGGGCGACACAACTCTGCTGGATGAAGTTTGCACCACTCTGGCACCTGTGCCACAGGGTTTGATAAAGTGAAGGATATTGATACTAGCCTGTGGTTATAAAAATTGCTTTTCATCATTGCAAAGTGCGCAGTCTGGGGCAAAAGTTTAATGGTGCAAAATTAAGTTCAATTTTGGAAATAGACCTCAGCTGACTATTGTGCACATGGTGATGGGATATGTTGGGTAGCAACGGTTCACGTTTGGCGAGGGTATCAAATAGCCCCAAGGTGGCTTTTAGAAAGCATAGATTGACGTGCCCCTGTAGGGGGAGAGGGTTAGGAGTTTAAGGCCTGTGGTCAGTGGCTGGGTTTCTCCAGCAGTTCAGGTCGTACCACCAAAGATAGTTTATGTGAGAGCGGGAGGGCGATAATGGCCGAGTGAAAACCCCAGAGAGCCCACTCACAGATCAGGGCATAAATATTAACAATTGCGTGCATTTCACCGTCCCATGAGAAGGACACAACCAGAACACAACCATTGATATCCAAATTTTTAATATAAATTTAAAGCTACATGTCAGCATATAAGCACCCCACAGTGCAGTGACCAAAAGGAAAGGGAGGGGATGATCATCGTTGCCCATGTGTCCTCAGCACCATGTGGACAGTGGGAAAACTGAATGGCCAGGATGTCCACAAGTAAAATTTTTTTAAAAAACTCAGTTTACTAGCATGGGATGGTGAGGCCTTGATTCCAGATATGTTCAGCGTCCCTATTGTGAAGGATCCCTCATCGCATCTTAAGTGAAATGGGAATGGCCCCTTGCCCTTCCTGCGCCACTGTTTCAGCAGCTTTGGATTGCATCCGCATGGTAGGCAGTGTGTATGAGTCCTTGAGGTTTTCTTCACTTTGGTTGTGGTTTAAGTTTTTGATGTTTATGGATTTTGGTCAACTTTTCGATTTGATGGGCTCCTTCAGTGCACCATCAGAGGTTGACAAAAATTTGGTAGGATTGGGTTGGGGGAATTGGTTTCAATTAGTGCATAGTAACTTTGTGCAGGTAAATCTGACTTGAGTATTTGTTCCGCAGGTTAATGGGCACAATCTGATTGGTGAGCAGATTTTGAGCTGCTTCCATTGTGAATGATTCAATGTCAGCTTGCATCTGGGAAGTCAGCATTATGGACGCTACTAATGCCGTTGCCTTGACCGCTGCTCTATTAGAATTATGGCTTTTTTGTGTTCTTGTGGGGATACAGGTTTTAACTGAATATAGCACGCCTGCGCACCCCATGGGAAGGCAGCATTGGTTTCAATGGTAGGTTCATAATAGGTGTTGGCGCTACCCATTGCACCTGAGAGGATCTCGTTTTTAATTTATTCCCTCTCTTGAAGGCCAGTTGTGCGATTATGGCCAAAAGCATGACAAAAGGTGCAGATAGGGGGTGCGCTATCCACCGTTACATGGAATGGTAGGGATCCTGCCCATCAATACAAAAACACTGGTGTGGATCCTTTGGGTTAAGTCTTCCAAAATTACCGCAAAGGGATAATAAAATTAATTACTTTGCCTGTGCACAGCTTAGGCATAAGCGTGAATTGCTGCATTTGAAAAGAGTAAAGTTTCCCATGGCATTAAGCCCAGCTGAGAGGTGGTGCTCCAGCACTGCACGGCTCATAGTTGGTGAGGAAGTCAAAAGTGACAAATATTTGGTTGGGTTTCTTCCAATGAGTGCGCTTCATTTTAGCCACTTGTTGACCATCAGGGAGATTGACACTATGTGCGCCTGTGCAGGTCATCTGCTGCTTGTGCGGATACAAACCGGATATTACCAAATGTGGATCATAGAGTGCAGTGAAACATATACAGCTGCTGGGAAGTGTTTGTGAACTTCACCGCAAAAGTTTTTCCAAAGTGCTTTTTAGTTAATATACAGGAAAACTCGAAACCATGCTCTACTGACGACAGGGGGCTCTGAATGCGGAATTTTGATGAAATGGTTGCATTTTACTTGCCAGGATAAAAGCTCTATCGAAATATTCACGGCTGTTTTCTTGGTTTTATCTTGGCTACCGGTGTTGCTGTGGCGTATACAAACTATAGACGGTGTGAAAACTGATGCTGTGCCCTTTACTAAGCTCACCCAACCTTTACCTGATGTTAGGTTCACACTCTTCACCTCGTGTTGATTATCAAACTATCCTAGGCTTGAATTTAGCGGTTGCAATTAGTGATTGCAATGAGAAAAAAGTCATTTTTGTAAAACTCTAAATTTAAAAAGGAATTTTTATTGTGCAAATGGATGCTTCCCTTTCTGCTGTAGGGGCAGTGTTATCCCAAAAGAATGATGATGTTGTGGAGCACACTATCACATTTTGTAGCTGAAGCTTAAATTGTCATGAATTTATTTAGACTGTGACTGAGAGGGAGTTCTTTGCGGTAGTATATGTGTATAAACGTTACTGGATATACCTCCACAGGGTGAAATTCCAAGTGATAAATGCCATACATCCTTGTGTTGGCCGCAGAATCTTTTGGAACCTGAAGGACAGCTCGCATGATGGGCATTGAAGCTCCAAGTGTATGAATTTGAGATAGTACACCAGCCAGGGGCGAAACATCAAAATTTGGATTGTCTCTTGCGGTTACCCACGGTCATCATTACATTTTATTTGGCAGACATCATAATGAGAAGATTATTTTGGGCAAATATTACGATGTGCTGTCACACGTGATCAAGGCGCTAAATGGATTTAAACAGGATACCTTCTTGCATAATGGGAACTATATAAGAAAATTGGAGGATTGATGCTGAATTACCTGAAACCTTCAGCTAGGTTATCAATTATTGTAGATGCCCATAAGGAGGTAGGTCATGGAGGGTTACAGAAAACGTTGGAGTTTTTGTGACCCTGCTACTATTTGGAGAGCATGCATTATGACGTGCTTAAGATGGTTGCATGTTGTCACCAGTGTCAAGTGGAGAAACCTTTCCACAAGAAACTTACCTTCCAGCTGCTTGTGCCTCATTTTGCATGGCAAACTGTTTCCCTTGACATAGTGGGGCCCCTGCCAACTGGTGCAAACTTCTCTAAATATATGCTAGTAGTGATCAAATACTTTAAAAGATGAATGAAAGAAAGAGTGATCAACAATTTAGTGGCTGTCACCGTCGCCAAGTTCATTATGGTTTGTGTCATACACAAAATGGATGCTTCCAATTTATTCTCATTGACAACAGAACAAATTTCACGTCACATGTCATCCCAAGTTGAACGGACTAGTGGTAAAACGTAGGGTCTTAACTACACCATACCACCCCAAATCCAATGTGATGGTTAAACGGGTTAACAGAATATTTTGAACATTCTATACAAACTTGTAAATGATCGCTCCTCTGATTGTAGTACCCTATTAACCATCGCCACCTTTGCATATAACATCAGCTACCACTTGTAAACAGGGAAGAGTTTTTTCCAATTACTTTATGGTAATCATTTGGCTTTTCCTGCTATTAACTTTTGGCGAATTCACAACATCTGATACACTTGTTACACTGGTTAACACCTCTGAGAAACGGATGGATGATATGAAGATCACTGATCCTTTAATAATAATAATTTATAATATATAGGAGCATTTCTCCACAACTGAAACTATTTTATTATATATAAAAGTGCAGACTGTACCTACTACCGTTTACTCTTTTGTACGCTCATAGAAACCTCCACATTCTTGTTCTCAAGCTCAACTATTATCCTCAGTATTTTTATTTTGCTTTCAAACCTTCTGCTTAGTAATTTTCTATTTGCTACAATTTTAGGGGTTTTCGTTCTAGCTCAAGGCTTTGACTTAATTCCCTCAATTCAACAAACTAACAGTACTCCAATCAATTTGCTTCACAATAACATCATCTTCCGCTTAATTTCACGGCTCACCTCAACTCATATATTATGATCCACTGGATATAGGTTTTTTCATCCATTAATATTAATTTCTTAACATACCCCCCTTGACTGGAAGATAAGCTCCTATTTCTTGCATGATCAGAGGAACTTCTCACTAATTTAGTTGATAATCTGACCACTCGTTGGTTTAATAATGGTGTAGGCATTGAGACCAGTCTTCTAGATTATTTTAATCAGCCTAGTCAAAATGTTAGGGAGCTTGTTCGGCCTTCCAAATCCATGTTGGTAGTGGAACAAGACATGGTCTCCTACATGACTGTGGGAGTCCGCTACATCTACTTTGGCCATCCACCTGATCACAAATCTTCTTCACTAATATGGTAAAAAGCGATTTTATTTGTATTTTTATCAGCGTGTTCACTAATTGGTCATCTAGCGCTGCTGTTCCACAACACCAGTATCCTCTACACAGGAGTAAATCAGAGCGGGCAAAGCTGGATGTCTACCATAGAGCACTTGAAAGGACTCTTGTCAGTTAATGACTGGTAGCTGTTACTTATGTAAAGATGGCAATGAATAAGATGGTAGTTCATTCAGAGAGCCTTTCATTTACAAGATTGCGGAAATTTTTTACCAATGTACCATTGACCCCGTTCCACCATTCCATTAGATTCAGGGTGGTAGGGTGTAGTCAAGACCCCATGGATTGCCAAAAATCTATTCAAGTCGGGCAGGATATATGACATGAAATTGGTTCCATTGTCCGTAAGGATAAAATGTGGACAAACATGTTGCTGAATGACACATTCCATGATAAACTTAGCGGCAGTGACAGTCACTAAATTATTGATCGCTTTTGCTTCCACCCATTTTATCAAGTGATCAATTGTTGAAAATATATACTTAGAGCAGATCACACCAGTTGTCAGGGGCCCAACCTATCAAGAGAAACAGTGTGCCATGCAAAATGGGGCTTGACCAGCTGGTAGATGGCCTTCTTGTGGAAAGGTTTCGCTACTTGGCACTGATGACAGCAACCAGCCGTCTCCAGCATGTCATAATGTATGAACACCCAATAATAGCGATGTTGCAAGAACTCCAACGTTTTCTGTAACCCTCCATGCCCTACCAGACTAGGTGCATCCTAAGATAATTTTTGGCCTGGTGGGGGGTTTTAGAAACTCTGTGTTACTTCTCCCATTTTTTATAGTTTCCCATTGCGCAAAAAGGTACATTGTCTAAGCCCGTCTAGTGCCTTGATCACATGTGGCAGTTTGTTGTGATATTTGCCTAAAACATAATCTCATACATGATGTCAGCTATATCTGCCATAATATAGACCATTAGTAACTGGGAGAGACAGTCTGCATTCTGTTGTTTCGCTCCTTAATGGTGTACTATCTCAAAGTATACACTTAGAGCTTCAATGCCCATCATGCGAGCTGTTCTTTCAGGTTCCCAAAGATTCTGCGGCTAACACAAGGATGTATGGCCTTTATCACTTGGAATTTCACCCTGTGGAGGTATATCCAGTAATGTTTATACACATATATCATCGCTAAGAACTCCCTCTCAGTCACAGTTTAAATAAATTCATGATAATTTAAGCTTCAGCTACAAAATGTGATAGTGTGCTCCACAACATCATCATCCTTCTGGGATAACACTGCCCAGACAGTGGAAAATGCGTATAGTTGCACAAAAATTTCTTTTTAAATTTAGGTTATTGCAAAATGGCGTACTCGACAATGTGGTCTGCAAGACATCAAAAGTGTTTTGGCATTGTTTAATCCAGTCAAAAGTGGCATTCATATTCAATAATTCAAAGAGTGGTGCCCCAATACAATGAAACTAGGAATGTACCTCCAGTAGTAACTGACCATCCCCCAAAATACTTGGATATCTCGCTTATTGCCTGGCCAAGTCATCTTATGTATAGATTCCACTTTTGCCAGCTGAGGTTTAAGAACTTTTGTGTCTACCACAAACCTGAGGTATTCCAATTTTTCCATGTAAAAATGACACTTCCAAGGCTTGATCTTGATGTTAGCGTCATCAAGACAACTTAACATTGTTCCAAATGGTCCAGATGTTTTGTGAATGTCCGAGAGAACATATTGATATCATTGAGGCAGACTGAAACACAGGACAGCTTCATGTCACCTAAACTCTTGTTCATAGCCCGCTGGAACGTAGTTGAGAAACTACATAACCCTTGGGGCATACACGTAGGTTGGAATAACCCCTTTAAAGTGTTTAGAGCGCATTTCTCCCGTTATGCTGCTGGCAACTCAATCTGCCTATACCCCATTATCAGATTCGTGGCAGAAAAATAGTTAGCCCCTCCCAGTCAATCTAAAGTGCCATAAATCTGCAGGAGGGGTAGGAATCTTTCTCTATGACGCTGTTAAGCTTATAGTACCTGATGACCACCCAGTTTTTGACATCTTTTTTATTAACAATTAACTCCAGCGATACCCATGGACTCTTGGATGGCTCTAAAATCCCATTCTCTCATATTTAGTCTATCTTATTGGTGACAAATTCCTCTGCAGATTTTGAATGCTGAATAGGACATGAACAAATTGGAGTAATTACCTATGTCCACCCAATGCACAACCCCTTTGCACATCCCAAATCATGGTTGGTAGATGTAAAATTTTTTAATATTTTCAAACAGGGCCATCACATTATCATTCCGTTCCACCAATCGCCCAGTCAGAGCTTCCCATGAAACCATTGTCATTATGCCGAATAGGGATTTTACAATAGGCCAAGGTCCTCCCAACACCTAAAGTCATGAATATGATGAGCCTCTATAATAGAGATCAAGTGTAAATAAGCCACCACTTGGTGCCATTGGACCGTCATAAACTACTTCTGTAGGTTCGCTATCAATACTTTTATTTCCCCATGCCCTGGTAACAGTAATCCAGGTCCACATGGGGTTTGAGCTGGGATTGCTGGTAGGGACCCATAACCTCCCCATATAAACCTTCTTAGATGTCTACTTCAAGCTTTATCCCTAGTAGATTTGATGCCCAGAAGGTATGCTTAAAGCACTTGAAGTCCATATTGGAATACTGTTATACTCATAAAAATGCTTAGGAAGAGTTCTGGTCCTCCGCTTCATCCACCAATATTAAACAGGAATTCCCTGTCACTATCCTCTAGATTGATCTTTCTGGAGAAGATTGTGTCTTTGGTACTCCGCTGGAGGTAAAGTAAATGGGGATTTGTTGTCCTAGGATACTAATGGTTTCTTCCGCCATATTGACCATAGGCTCAAACTTCTGCATTAATGCAGCACTGATCAACATTTCATAGTTTTTATTTGGCAGAACTACCTGCTGGTGTGTAAGCCTTGATGAGCCAAATCTCAGAGGTAACGCGCTGTAAGCTCCTTCTGACACAGCGCTCAGTGCCTTACCGGTTCAAACACTACTCTGTGTTCCACATCAGCCATCAGCGAAAACTTAGTCATAACATGTTGGAGATTGTATTTGTCAGGATTCGAGATAAAAATTGTATTGAATTCCCATCTTCCAAATCCGGCCATGCCAAAACAGTCATCAAACCTAACCAAGCTAAAACTTTTTCAGGATCATCCTCACCTATTCCTGAGTCACGTGGAGCGGCCTTTCCACCCTTTCAGTCAGGTGAGCGATGCTATCCATTGAGGACGCCCTCAAAGAGGCCATTCCAGAAAATCAGTAAAGATCCTGATTGGATGAGGCTCTGAAGATCCCAAAGGCACTGAGTCCCGATGCACCCTATAAATATCAAAGCATTTTAATTTAATAAATTATTTGGTATTCTAACTCATTTTCCATTTCCTCCTCGGTGCTCTTTTCTGATTTTTCCAGCTTTGAGCCACCGCGAACCCTGGCGCCAGTCCAAAGGACTGTAGCGCTGACAATCAGCTCATTTGGAGTTTGGTTGCAAGTTCAAGCTCACCATTAATCTGGTGCATGTATCTTCCCCTATTTATACTTTGACTATATGAGAGTAAGTGACATTAAATGTGTGGGTTAAGGATAAGTTAACTAAAGGCGCAATATTTTAGAGTACTTCATGGTATGCTTTCTATTTCTCCTTGTGGAAAAGGAGAATGGTACTCTATGGTCATGTGGGAACTATGGGGAACCTGAACAATATCACTGTACCAGATTTACATCCCATTCCATTAGACTCACAGATTGCTCACTATGTGGAGAAGGCCTGAGTCTTTTACAAACTGGATTGCTTAAATGCATTCAATTAGATCCGGATTAAGAAGGGCCAGGAGTGGCTAATTGCAATCCATACTAGAAAGGAATTTTCCATTTTTGGATTATGCCCTTTGGGCTTAAGAATGTCCCTGCTATCTTTCAACGCCAGATCAATGCTGCGTTGGGGGACTTGTTGGGGTATGCGCGGTTTCCTACATGGATTATATCCTGGTGTTTTCCCCTGATCAGGAGTCCCATGCATTACACCTTTTGCAAGTGATGGTGATGTTAACGGCAGCCACCTTACGCTGAAAATCAGTAAATGTGAATTCTTCAAGTTCCAGGTCACCTTCCTGGGCAACGCATGTTTGACTAAGTCCACATGATAACTCTGGACAAGGAGAAGGCAATTCATGAGTGGCCCACCTCCACTTCAGTTAAGGAATTGAGGAGATTTTTTGGGGACATGTATGTTCCTCAATAAGTTATGCCCAATCTTTCCGAGGTGGCAGTGACCTTATATAAGGCTTTTGATGCAAAGGTGCTTCAGTGTTCCCCTGTTTTGGAGGATGCTTTCCACGCAGTGAAGTGCACCCTGTTGTCCACATCTGTCCTTCGCCATGTCGACCCTTCAAAAGAGTTCATTGTGTCTACTGATGCCTCCAACTTCGCCATATCAGCTGCCTTGTTACAAGTAGGCGAAGATGGGATAGAGCATCTGGTGGGATATTTTTCCAGGAAAATGTCTCTGCCTGAGTTGAATTACGCCGTTTATGACAAAGAGCTACTAGCAGTGGTGGAGGCGCTGCTTATTGGCGTCACCACTTGCATGGCTCCTCCCAACCTTTCCGTGATTGTACAGATCACTATGCCTTTTTATACTACCGCGCTCCTTATGTCTTAACCACATGGCAGGCCCGTTGGCATGAGACCCTTTCCCAATTTGCATTTTCTTATGAGTTCACCAAGGGCAAGGGGAATGGTTTGGCGGATGCTTTGTGCCACAACCCTGCTTTGGCTCCAAATCTGAAGCTGGTAAGAGTTCATAACACCAGTTGATGATTCCTCCTGGTAAGATTTTATCTCAACTTCCCACTCCCACGGCCAACACGCCAGCGCTTACACCTCTGGAAAATGCGGAGGAATACAGTATGTTCAGAAAGATACTCCTTTGTCTGCTGCTATCAGCTGAATAGACTATGGTACTTGCTAAGAGCGCTTTAAATTGGGAGGATTTATCCAGGGGTTATCATGTAAAGGATGAGATGGTGTGGTTTCAGGGGCGCCTATGGGTTCCTGCTGGACCACTGCGCCTGAAAATCATCAGGGACCATCATGATGGCATCACCGTTGGTCATCCTTGGAAAGCAAAGACCTTGGAATTAATACGATGCACCTACTTTTGGAAGGGCTTGCCTGCTCAGGTGGGACGGTATTGTAAAGAGTGCCTGATCTGCAATCAAATGAAACCAAATCGTCTTTCTTTAGCAGGTTTGCTGATACCAGTCCAAAAGGCTGAGGGGCCCTGGACTTCCCTATTGGTGGATTTTATTGTGGAATTACCTGCCTCTGATGGTTATGATGCCATCATGGTGGTGATGGACCGTTTTGTGAAGTTTGCCCATTCTATTCCTTGCAGAACGACAATAACTGCGGCTGAGATGGCTAGGCTTTTCGTCACTCATGTTTTTGTGCTCCATGGGGTTCCTCAAGAGATTATCAGTGACTGTGGACCCCTTTTTACCTCCGTCTTTTGAGAAGAGTTGTGTTTAACTCTTCAGATTCGCCCCTGCTGTTCAACTGCTTATCACCACCAATAAGATGGGCAGACTGAACGAGTGAACCAGTGCTTGGAACAGTTTCTGCGGTGTTACACTGCCGCGGATCATTCAGATTGTTTTTCTCACCTTCCTATGGCCCAATTTAGTTTCAACAACACTTTGCATTCGTCTATTGGTTGTTCCCCTTTTTTCGCCAACCATGGTTTTAAACCTTTTTTAACATGGAGTACATATGTGGATCCAAAGTTGAAGCGGTAGTGGATTTTCCAAAGAATATCAAGAAGGTCCACCAGGGGGTTTCCACGAGTTTGGAGGCGGCAATGCAAGTATATAAAGAGAACGCTGATGGTAAGCAACAAGTGGGTCTGGAGTACAAGGAATGAGATCTTGTGATGCTTGATGCTCGTAACATCCCTATTAAGCAGCCATTCAAAAAGCTGGGACCAAAGAGGATTGGCCCTTACCGCGTTGTTATAAAGGTGGACCATGCCTCATACCAGTTGGATCTTACCTCTTCATTTCAGATACTCTGTCTTTCATGAGAGCAAATGATATTGTTTGAGGGTCCCCCACCAGAGACTCCCAAGGCTTATGTCATGGATGGGGCGCCAGAGTGGGAAGTGGAGGAATAGTAGCCTCCCGTCGTGTTAAAAGAAGACTTGAGTACCAGGTATCTTGGAAGGGTTTTGATGCTGCAGAAAACAGTTGGGTACCAGCGCGTGACTCTGTGCATGCCCAAGACCTGATTGAAGCTTCCCATAAGCGTTTCCCCCAGGCCGCCGGATCTCAACCTGAACCAACCATTGCTGCAATGAAGTTGGCCCCAGCCCACAAGAACTTTTCCCTGGCGCAAGCCCCCGGAGGGGGGGGTTGAGCACCGTTGGGAGGAGAGGGTAATGTCATGGTTGGAAAATGACATCATCCTTGGGACCACCGTTAAAGACAAAGATGCTTGAAGGGAGTCCAAGAAGGTGAAGTTAGCAGGCCTCCCTGACCTCAAGCATACCATAGACCAACGCTGGGTAAAGGCAAAAATATGCCAAGTTGGTCCTATGGAAGCAGGCAAAGTTCAGCCCAGTATGAGAGTAGGGGTGTTAAAACGAACTAGCTTCCTTACTATGAAAATAGTTCGTTTCAGGTTTTGGGTGAATGAGTTTTAAAACCCGTTTGGTTTTCACATTATCCAGCTTAGGTCGGCCATTTTTACAATCAATCACCTGAGTTTAGTCGATTACTCAATATAGCATTTTGCCAATGGAAGTGTGCATCTATTGGCATGCCTTGGCTTCAACCTACTTCCCTTGATTGATTGTTTGCCCAAAATCCCTTAAATTTCTCATGTCAAGACTAATCTCCTCTGTTGGTCAACTTTCTTTTGTAAATAAAGTCCCTTTTTGGTACACCGTTTCATTATGTTATCTTGGATAATCCTGTGTGCAGACCTCTTTGAGGATGTCTTGCGCAACATTAACAATTTAATTTTTATGACAGTAAGTCTATCCGCCAGTGCACCGTTGGGCCGCCCAGGATCCCTCCAACATAGAACGCCTAATCCTTACCTTCCGTGCACCTCAACGCTCCTTTTTTTAGTAATCCTAGGGATAACCCTTTCCTTCCTAAGTTACTCAAGCCCAAGCACCCTCCGCGGAGCTTTGTAACTTTTGTAATATCAACTAATTTCCTGGCGTTGGCTCTGTGCACCATGCACCTCCACGCTGGATACAGGAGAGTTAAAAAAAATCTCCTTACATTTTTCTTTCTAGGCATGGTACGGTTGTGGTAGCAAAGTATCAGGTCTGACACTTGGAAGAAAGGGAGTGATGGCCAGAGCTCGTTGGCCGCTTGGCCCTCTTTAGTGACAGTTCTTGCTAAATTAGTCATCGTGTCAGATTATAAATGGATGATGCGCTGGGCCAACTTCTCCATGGCTTTATCCAGATAAATCCTAGCGGGGAAAACATCTTTGACTAGTAAAGCAGGCACCCCAGATTCTTGCTCATATAACACACAGAAAGGAGACATCTTGATGATGCGATGTTAGCTTATACAGTAATATATGAGGGCACTGGGTAGTAAAGATCCCAGAGGAGAGGGTCAGAGTTGGCCATTTTCTGCAGTATAGAGACCGAGGACCCATTTTGTTTTTCTATAACACCATTAGTGGATGATTTATAGGGGGCCGAGAAGAGTTTTTGTGCTCCCATGGAGGTGACGAGGAGTTTTACCACTCAGGAGGTAAATTTTTCCCATTATCACAAAGGAGGACCTGTGAGCAACCATGCCGCATAAAGATATATTGATGTAAGAAGTGGCAGTGGCTTAGCAGTCTGAGCAGTGAGAGAAACAGCAACAACCCATTTGGTGAAATAATCAATGCTGACCAAGATGTAACAATTACTGCTGTTGGTCTAAGGTAGAGGACCTACCACATCCAAACTTATGGTGTGGAAATGTTGTTGGGGCGTTGTGGGTTGATAGTGATATCGAGTCTTGAAGCTGGATTTTTTTACAAGTCAGACATGTATCCAAAACTTCAGTTATGGTTTACATGATGCCCTCTCAATAGTAACTCTCTTTTACCCACTCATAGGCTTTGCGTACCCGCCATGCCCCATGATAGTGTTAGACTTTAAGATGACAGGTACTCGCTCTGATGGCCGAAGATAGGGCAAGTAATTTACTCCTAATTTCTTATATAACTTCCCACTATCCACCTTTGAGTTTCAGGAATTCCAGGCTAAAATCTTTTGTACAGGTTCATCTTCAACAGCCTACGCATAAGGAGTCAATAGGAAGTCATACAAACCATCTTCTTTGCTACTGTCAAGGTGAAGGACAGGCAGCTGCGTTAACCCATCAAAGTTCATATTGCCCTTTTCTGCTCAATGTTCAATGGTCATATCATAATGCTGGAGCTTAAGAGCCCAACGAGCCAACCACCCCATGGGATCTTTCATATTCTGCAACCACATCAATGAGGCGTGGTCAGTAATAACTTTGAATGATGTCCCATATAGAAAAGGGAGGTAGTATTTGACAGCGATCAGGACAGCCAGGCACTTCATCTCAGTAACACTGTAGTTGTGCTCAGCTTTTAAAAACATTTTGCTGAAGTGGGATATGGGATGATCGACCTCATTTTCATCCAACTGAGCCAAGATAGCTCCAACGGTGAGTCAGAGGCATCCAGGAACAACATGAAGGGCTTGCAATAGTCAAGGTAATGGAGTATACGAATTTGTTATAGCAACTCCTCCAGGGTCTCAAAAGTGGCTTTTTGTTCTGCACCCCAATATAATGGAATGTTCTTAGCCAAGTGACGTATAGAGGCTCACTGGGCTGGGAGAATTATGGGATAATTTGATGTTTAAACCCCATCATTCTCAAGAAAACCTGAATATCACAAAGGTTTTGGGCGCGAGCATCTTGGATATTGCTTCGACTTTATCTTTTAGAGGTTGTATCTCATCTTGTGAGCTGGCGTGCCCAAGGAAATTCAAATTCTTTTTGGAAGAAAGTACATTTAGAGGGCTTCAGTTTTAATTTGTATGCCCTCAAGCATTGAAACATCTCCTTCAGGTGCATGAGATGCTTGATGAACGTCAGGGAATACTGTTATGTTATTGAGGTAGACTATCACACAGATTAGCTTAAAGTTTGGAGAATGTGATCCTTTTCACACTGAAAAGTATCAGGCATATTACACAACCAGTGAGGTAGCTGAGTGGGTTGGAAAAAACCCTCACTGCAGATAAGGGCGAACTTCTCCTGATCCTATGGAGAAAGGTCCATCTGCCAATACTCACTAGCCATGTGCATGACAGAGAAGAATTTAGACCCATAGAGTTGGGCAATAGCATCATCAATACGGGGGATAGGCTAGCTGTCCATCTTTTGAGGTTGTTCAGCTTCTAGTACATCACTACCTGATGTCCTCCATTATTCTTCTTTATAAGCAGAGGTGGGGATGATCAGGGCTTTGGGAAGTCACTAGCAACCCAGCGTCCAGCCTCTGTTTGAGATCCGTCCGCATCTGTAGATTCTCAACTTTGAATTTGCGGTATGGTTTGGAGACAGATAGGCCAAGTATCACTAAGGTTAATAGTATGAGTCCGTACCTTCATATGCACATATTCAGTTTCAGAGGTAGAGAAGATGTCTCTATAGGAATCCAGTAAGGTGTTGAATTTGTACAGCTTATCTGGGATTAGTTATTTGAATATGAACAGTAGTAAGGGTACATAGCTCTTTTGGTCGCGTATAAGCTCATATTGGCCATAGATCAAATGTAGTGAACTTGTTTTATTTCCTCAAGGGAAATAAACATGCCTCTTCCGATCTCCAGATGATTTTTACACCCATATCTTTCTTGGTGAGTTTCTCTAACAGAAGGTTGATAGGTCATCGATAGGCAGGGTCTAGCACGCCCAAAAAAACTCTGGGCTCCAAAAGTACTAACTCCGTCAATACTGCTTAGGTGCAATAAGAAGTTCTGGAGGATTTATAAGGTAACTTTGTGTCAAAGCTCCGTTGTTCACCCGCCTTGATTACTACCTCTTCCGACGCATAGAAAGGGATACCCTCAAGGGCGTCCACTGATTGAGGCAACATTTTTGTATGCCATCCTACCGTGGTGTAATGTAAAGATAAGGCGGAATCAGGGAACTCAACTGTGCAAACATACTCAGTTATAGTAAGCTCATCATTTGTCAGAATCAGTGGAACCTCATAGTTAAGCAATGAGAGGTATTCCCGTTTCAAGCTAGTAACCCCTTCATAATCGATCATGAACTGAGTACTAATGAGTAGATCATAGGTATTGTTGGCTAAGGCCACCGCTGGAGCTGAAAAGAGGAGCTCCCAAAACGAATGGGCAGAGAATAGTAGGCTCCGTTGGAGCGAGTTTTGTTTGATCCTTCAGTTTAAACTCTTGTGTATAGTCAAGTCAGGGCCTATTTTATTTTTATAAGCTATTATGATACAATGTTCACGGGGGATCTAGTGTCAAGGATATCAAAGTCTCATACTCCGTTGACAACAACCTCACTTTTTTAAGTTCCACCCAAGTTGCAGGGAATAGAGTGGACCTTCTTCAGATGGAGTGTATAAGAAGGTAATTTAGCAGTTTCAGGGATTTTATCCCGGATAGACTGTGGTGTATACACACTATGAGTAAATCAGATCATCGTGACAATGAGCTTGTCAGCGTCGCTAGTGGTAAAAATAACATCTTAACCTCTAAGCACCTGATAAAGGTATAATTTAAGGGGTATCATAGCCATATCCACTCTTTCTGGGTTCAATCAGGCTTCTACACTTCACCTGGGGCTCCTAGAACATAGTGACTGACGTCTTCAAAACCCTCTTCAGATTTGTCATCAGAGGGATTCTCAATGCACGTTAAGGATTCCATTGGTTGGGAGGTAAGTTCAGAGCTTCCCTTGTTGCAGGGGAGGTCCTTAAGGCTCTCAGTTAAATGGGTATCTTTTTGAGGAGACGCTGTGATAGTTACAGCTCTACATTTGACCTTTGATGCAGGGGGTTTGAGCTGCCCTATGGCTACAGGTCTTGAACAAGAGATGGTAGGAGGAGATGCCAAGTGGATAGCATTGTGGTAGTTAAAGCTTTAACTACGACAGCTTTAGGTTAATATGCAGCTCTGTGCTTTTGGGAAACAAGAGGTTTAGCAATTATGACCTTCTCATTTAACACATTGTCAGTGTGGGCAATTGGCACCTGAGAAAGGGGTTTAGGCTGAAGAGCAGGATTTGCAAAAACCACTTGAGATGACCGCTTTTAAGAGAAAGATGATTTAGGCAAAGGGACAACAGCTTTCCCCAACTGAGCTTTTTTAAATTGAAGATGAAGGAGCACAGCCCCATCACAGCCATGATATTTGGGCTATCCTTACATGGTGAAGGAGAATCTTGTCACTGCAGCTTTGCAGAAACAGGGTTCCAGAGGGAGATATCATTGAAGTGGCAGAAGGGTTTAAAGTAAATTCTCTCCTCTCTGCGTATTGCATAAGTTCAAGTTCATTAAAGTCAGCCACTTCTAGAAGTGTCTCTTTTATATCTCGTACTGTTCAGTAGTGTGGGATCTGCTAATGGAGGCCACAAATAATTTCTCAGAATGAGAAACTTACTTTTTAATAAAAGTATTAAATAATGCTTTTTTAAAGTTTTTAAGTTTTTTATTATTATAAGCGCGGCAAAATCAAGAAAGGCCCCTTTCTCGATACTAATTTTTCTTATTTAAACTAGTTTGGATTTTGAAACCATTAATGTTCGAGGCAAAAGAATACAAAGCTCAGTTGTCTAAATTAGGGAATATAGGTTTTTGACCTATCAGATTATAGATAAAAATTTTTGAGGCAAAACTGACCCATGCAGTAATGATTGGATAAATTGTATCCAATCACCAGCAAGTAAAATCTTTTCACCTCAGCGGTGGTCAGACTCAACTGGTAATGATTGGGTAACTTGGCAATGGTCAGACTCAGATGATAATGATTGGCTAATTGTTACCCTATCATCTTCAAGTAAAATCTTTGCACCTTGGTGGTGGTTAGACTCAGATGATAATGATTGGTTAACCTTCACCCAATCATTGATGGGAAAAATCTTCTTGCCTTGCAGAGGTTCTGATCCGCGCAACATTATACTCCTCAGATTTGACCGAGGAGTCAGAGTAATTCTATAGTTAGTATTTACTTTTTTAAGCTGATTTTTGTGATAAATTGTATTATTCTGGTTGTTAGGATTCCACCAAGAATCCAATAAGGTCTTTTCGCTGTGAGTACTCATATCATTGATATCCACAATATTCTTTGAGGATTGGGTGGGAGATGGGCCAATCATGGTAGTGGATTTGGGAGCCCTAATACCTCCAACATTTTTTTCTTAAGTTGAGAAAGAGAATGTCCAACAAGTAGGTGCGCTTATATGCAGAGATATGCATTGCATAATAGGGATGAAACGCCAAGCCAGCCAAGATAGCAGCAATAACATCATCTAAAGCTTGCAGTTTTGCAAGCAACAGAGATTGAGCTTTACTATAGAATCCTCAACAAAATAGGGGATTGATTCTCCCTCTTGCAAATTAAGGCACTTAAAGGCCTGTTTTTGCCTTTATAAACTCTTTGGTGAGCCAAAATCTTCAATGAGCTCTTGTTCAACTCAGCCCAGGCAAGTGTGGCCATGTTGGAAACCATTATCTCCTGAGCCAAATGAATCAATCAGGGAAATATATATGAGCGTTTTGCTGGTCAGTTGATACTTCCATTGTAGATTTATAAACAAAGGGGAAGGAGGCAATAGTGCCCGCCCCTAGGGTAAAATTGCCCCTGAAAGGGGGTTTCTGGATGTTGGGAGAGGAGCTCCATAAGGGCCTAGAAAGGGGTGTTTCAAAAATTTAAAGTCAAGAAAATGCATTAGCTAGCTGTTGTTCTAATGTAGCTAATCAGGACTCAAATAATTCGTGGAGGTTATGAGTTTGATTTTCCCACCAATATTCATTTTTGATAGATAATTGGTGATGTACAGGCCATCCGTAGTGAGCACCACCTTTCAAAGATCCTTCTAGTTGCTAATGTTCAGTGGTGCAAATTGCACAAGATTTGAAAATTTAGCAGAAACAGTAGTATGAAAACTCTCAGCTTTTATTGTAAAAGTAGGGGTTCTTTAGTACTACGCGAAGAATAAAATATAAGAAACTTAGTACTAAGGAAAAAAATGTTGTTTAGTTTTTATATATGTTTATTAGTGATCCTTGCAGGGTAAAAAGCGGACCCCCTTAATACCTTGCTGCTTAGTAAACTAAGCAATCCGAGGTATAAAGTGAGAGGGCAGAGAAATTCATTATAAGCTACAAGCATCCAAATTAAGGAATGTGGGGTTTGACCTATCATAGATCTCAATTCTTTCACTACAACAGAACGGCAGATGGTGGGTCAATAATAGGTAGGACAAGTCTGTTAGGCAAGGATTTAATATTTAACCCAATCAATTGGCGGGAAAATATTTGCATATTTTGGGACCCCCTCCTCCCCTCTAAAGGGGGTGGCCTCCGCCTAGGTTTTAACTGAACTGTTGAGGGGCCAGGAGGTTCCTTGGCATAACTCACCATATTTGTCTGTGGTTTCATAACCTTATTACTTGATATTTGGACGATTTGGCCAAGATGTGGGTGAAATATCATTACCCCAATTTAAAGGATTCCACCGAGAAAAAGCCAAGGTTTTTGACCAATACTATCCTACTTTAAAATTAAACACTTTTATTACATTATTGGACAGGTAATTGTCCAACAATACCGTTCATTTCACGTAGGCATGGTTCATCATCATGAACTGTTTTGGTATTTTCAGCTATCAAGACTTCGCTTTCACAACTACTCCAATTTCACCATTCTGCCTCTCTCTTCAGCATTCATTTTTTAGCCTTATTAGAAATTTCCATCTCATCAAAAAAGATGTAAGCTGTAATATCATGCATACAAAGAAATAATGCGACCTATCCTTCTGGAGCTCTCCAATCATTTTGGCCAATTATAAGACATTGTATATAACCAGTTCAGGGAATGTGTCACATGAGTGCAAATTCATATCAATAACTTGATATACTCAGTGGATGAATGCCACTGCTTTTATGAGGAGTTAATTATGATATACAAGATACCTAGGACAATATTTGTTCCCTTTAGACCACCTGGAATGTCAGGTGACACTGGCCTCCAGAATACCTGGTGAATCTGGAACACCTGGCTGTGATGAACTTCCTGGTATATGTAGTCCCCAACCCCTGGCCCTTCTGGGACTAGTACTGATTCAAAGGTCCCTGAAGATCAGCTCCAGCCAATAAGCCAACAAATCCATAATCTTAATGTCCAGTTATGAAGCATGGCTCAAGGCTCACAACTCACTTGGGATGGGGTGTTTCTCCACTCTGAATTTTCTTTAAGCGCGCATCACAGATGATTTAAAGCCTAAGCTGCCCTACTCTAATTAGTAAAAAATTTGAACAGTGAATTGTTACCATTAAGCAACTTCAACTTGAGCTTTAGACATGGCTAGTCTTTAATAAAATAAAGCAGCTGACCCAGATTCTCACCACCAAAATGGCTTGGGCCGCCCATGAGCTAGTAGATTTTGTTAATGAGGATGTAAATAATATTTGGAGTCAAATGGATGCCCTTTATATTTAAGAATATACTTGGATACCATTTCCTCTTTAGCTGAAGGAGCGCCTCCAGTGTCAGTTCATGTCTATCATTCTCCAACCCCTCCATTTACACGTTTAAACCCTCCTTCAAAGTGAAATATGTTTCTGGGGAAGAGAGCCATTTCTATTTCTTGTATTGCTATGAAAGTGTAATGGAGGAAGCTACCGAGTACTATTGACTCAAACACATGACCAATTTCCTTAGCCATGTAGCACTGGTTAATATGATACCACATTTGATGACCTGATATACCTGGAGTGATGCCAAAGATTCTTTTCTTTGGGAGTATAGAGATGACTTAGCACTGACCAACAAGAAACAGTCGCTTATTGGAATAAGCCTTAAATGGGGATAATCCATTAATGTGTTCACCCAAAGATTTTATCTTAAGGCCCAGACTTTGGTCACAGGAAATCATCTTATGCTAGATGATGATATCACCGCCTGCTTATCATCATTTAAAACTATGACCAAAATCCAACTCTATCTTAAAGCGGTAAAGCCCAACAAAAAGTCCCTCCTGCAAATCAAGAAAGCCATTGTGGAGATTTGCCAATCTGTTCAAACCTACTGGTTCACCCCATCCTTTAAATAAGCCTCAGCTTCAAATTCATTTGGTAACGTCACCTGACTTGCCCAAATCTGAGTTATTTGCAATTATTGCAAGCGGAACAACCACACCATAAACTACTGTCGCCAACTTCGGCAATTAGGGCAGCAAAAGATCAGTTAGCATATGGTATGAGGCTCTATATGATGACAAAACTCAAGTAGATCAAGCCTTTTAGCTCAATGAATATTACTTCAGGCTGTTTTGTTCAGCTGCTCTTGCTGAATTCAACATATCTCGTACTATTCAATGTAATAAAAAACTTAAGCTTTCTTATTTTTATTGCCAATTATTTAATCAAAGTATTACAGTCAGCTCCTCTAGTGAGAGCAAAGTATTAACCAACAAAATTATTCAGCAAATTTGAAAGCCCCTAAGTTTGGGTGACGAAAAATCCACCACTCGCCTCAATATAATTATCTTTTAACTGTCTATTAGTTATTAATTCCCTAATTTAAATCTTTGGTGGTATGAGTTAAAGGTCAATTACAAAGTTATAATCTTCTCTATAATTTGATACCAGATCCCCAGTTAGCATTATTCCCTCCATACTTATACAGAAAATCAAAAAAGGCGCCTAAATTTGTCCAATAAGCTGAATATGGGATGGCGGAAAAACAGTTTACTAAGATAATCAAAGCATATTCTTCCTTACCTTTACAATTTTAAAATTTTTGATTACTGGCCCTGGTATCTTATTGGAAACAATAATTATTTGTTGCTTATTGGAGTCCATCTAATGTGGGAGTTTAATTGCACAATTTATCACAAAGAAAAATGCCTATAACTTAAGGGTGGTTAGCCTAGAAGGTAAAACTGCTTCCACTCTAGAGCAGTTTTTAGTTTAAAACCTGTACTGGATAGAAAAATTCTCGGTGTGGCATATTTGTCCCAAGGTCAACCCAACTCAAATATAGTTTGAAATTTCCTTTAACTCTTGAGTTATTGGATGCCACTAATATAATCTCTTTTTTGAAGATAAAGGCCCAAATTGTACCTAGTTTGTCAAATATCCCTCTTTTATCTGTAAAATATAGTATCAAAGCTTAGTGTATGATTAAATTACCTCATGAGGCTGTGTATTCTGAGGATGAGATATCTCTTTACGCCACCCATTCCTTTAGATCACCACAAAGTTCTCAAGTTATCATGGACTTTAAATTTTAGGATTCACATTCCATCTAACCAAGTTTTGGAGTTATATAGACACCCTAATCCTACTATCAAAGAAGCTCATATGACCAGTTATTTTAGACAATGCCTAAGGAAAATTCATTTCTATTCTACTAGAAAGTTTAACTAATTGGTCGTTCCAATTATCTTGGCACAATCTCATCGCCTATGCAAAACTTTGTCCTATTAAAATCATCAATTCAATTAACTTCAGTTCTCTACAAGACTTTAGGTTTGATCAATTAACCCACATAAATCTAGTTGAAAGTTAGATTGGGATAAGCCTCACTTACATTGAACGCCAGAATGTAGAAGCTTTCTTCGAGTATTTAAATAAATTGTTGAGACCAGGCAATTATAGGAAGATGTTGGGAGTAATCAAAGTAGGCAAAACTAAAGATCATCCACCATTTAATTCATGAGCCCACCAAAACTCTAAGTCAAGGAGGCTCAATTTACTCTATAGAAAAAACAACTACTAGAAGCAGGGTACTTTTACCATCTAAAAACCTTTGGCCTCTCTACTATTGTTAATTTGTTAAAAAAGATGGTAGACGCAAAGTTATTATGTATAATCTCCAACACAATTTCCATTAATTGAAATGATAACTATCCCCTACATCATATAGATGACTCTTTTACATATAATGTCTGGATCACGGTAGTTTTCAGCTATGGACCTTACCAGTAATTATTGTCAGATTAACTTATCCCCTGAAGATCGCGAAAAATGAGCCCTCGTCTCTAGTGAAGGGTTATTTTAGCTTATTCAGATGCCACAGGGGCTATGCAACTCTCCTGTCACCTTCCAAAGAGCAATGTACGGTTTAGTAGGGGATTTAAAATGCTCTTGTGTGTTAATCGCTCTTGATGGTATAATCATTTTCTCTTGAACTTTTATAACTCATTTGGCACATCTAAGGGAGATTTCCAACAATTATACCAATATTCTCTAAAATAAAACCCACCAAATGTTCCTTTTAGCTAAAGCAAAATGGATTTTTTTACATAAGGTAAGTAAGGCAGTATTATGCCCAATATATGAAAAAATTATGGCCATTTCCAAGATGTCCCCACAAAAGTCGCTTCAAAATGTAAAAGTCTTTTAAAGATGGTTGGATATTATCACCAGTTTATTCCATACTTTGCAAAGACATATTAGACCCTTAGTTTATGAATTGAAAAAAATAATTCCTAGTGAAAAAGAAGTGCAGTAACAGTCATTTGACCTTTTATGTGCAGCTCTTTCCTACTCCCCTGTACTCATACATCCTAACATCAACAAACCATTTTTACTTTTTAATGATGCTGTAAATATACTTATAGACTTGAATTATCACAGTATAATGAAAATATGGTGCCATCACATCGCTACTATAGCCAAATCCTAACCAGAGCAGAAATCAACTAAGGCAATACAGAATTCTAATGCTTGGCTAAACTACTGGCTATTTTAAACTTCTGCCCTTATTTATATGGGCTAATTTTACCATATATACTAAACAAACTATGTTGCAATGGCTCCAACGGATGAAGGATCCTAACAGCATATTGGACCAATGGTCTTTAAGGCTCCAAAACTACTTATTATTTATCATCCATTACCCAGGGCCAATACATCAGAAAAGCTGTTTAATTTTATCCAGGTTACCTATCTTATCTTCAACTAGACCTGAGGAAATTGAATTTACGATCTTTTAACCCAACCTCACTTATGGAAAATGTGTCAACTACTGTCCAAAACGTATTAGAGAAGTGGTCATAAATACTCAAAAAAGGAAAGTAATCTTTACAAATTTGTGTTACAATAATGGATACCCTACATTTGACTTTCTTCTCGCACAGATGTTATACTAGAAGGATATCTGCAAATTAAACACAGAGAAATTTGAAAACCTACTAGTGACTTAAGACCCAATTATACTAGGAAGGGATGATCTTCTCAATTCAAGGTATATTGGAGTCCTGTCTGGTATGTAAAAAAGGCTGGACCTACTCTGGGACCACAACATCTAGTGATTCCACCCTGCTAAACCTTTCATACTAAAAGTATCTGTTGTGGCCCACTCGCTCAATCATTCAATGGCCATCAATTCCTTAATACGACTATTGATTATTTAACAAGGTGGCTCAAAGCAATCTTTCTACCCTCTGCTTCTGCAAAATCGACGCCACGTTCCTCTCTAATCAAATTATCACCCAACATGGGTGTCCTAGCATAAGACTCTCCAATAATTCTCCAATTTTTATATCATTGCTGGTAAACATGTTAACTGAATTAATAGGTCCAATCAATTGTTTTCCAATCCTTACCATCCTGCAACCAATGGAATGTTAGAGCGAGTAAATGCTACAAAGACCTCAACCTTCCAGAAAATGGCCTCAACTGACACTCTACATTGGCTTCAATATCTACATAATGCAGTTATTGCCTATTGAGTAAGTTGCCATCGGATAATTAAGATGTACCTCTTCCAAGCCCTGTATGGAAGGAATACCCTAAGGCCCTCTAAAGTGCAAGCAATATTAGACCAAGCCTCCCCAAAGCCCTCAAGTTACAATGAGAGTTATAGCTTATGGAATTATCTAACTTCAGGCCCAGGCATCAAATTTTTTTCTTATGCCACCACCAGAGAGAATAAATTTTTTTTTCAATAATCGTGCACCTCAGCATACCTTACATAGAGGTGATTTAGTCCTTTTCTAGCATCACAACCCAATGGACGTGATAACAATTAGGTGCAATTGGTTAGGGCCATATAAAGCTATTTATAAATGAGAAAATGAAAACTTAATTGTAGAGGCTGCTCTGGGAATGTGATAAATTGAGTACACAGTCAATTTTTTATACCAATAATCCCTAGTATGTCAAGATCTATGAGGTTCTTTGTCAGGATTCTGACTCAAACTAAAGATTTGACTAAATCTGATGACGAGATTTGACCCAATATAAAGGTTTGGCTAATAATGTTAATGTGGATTTTAAGGACGTAGGGCAAGCTAGACCACTCATCTTTAATTTTTGAGGCCAAGAGACCTATAGTTTCTGGGTGACAGATCATATATTTTTCTTTTCTTTACTGTACGTTTATCTTCTTTGTACGATTAGAGGTAGGCCAAAGTAATAGTGGAAAAAAGAGAGTAAACAAAAATTGCTTAGAAACAAAAATTTAAGGGAGATCAGGGAAATTTTCTTTAGTAAATCTCCAAGCGTTTCAGAGCCAAGATCTATACTTTTTTACCAATTTGGGATTCTTTGGCATTCTGATCACATTTGTTTAACAGGATACAATCGCTGCGTAGATTTGATTTAAACCCCATTTTCAGGAGATTTTGGTCAATTGATATTGATTTCACGAGTTGGGGTTGAACACTGATATTAGGAGCCTTGAATTTAGTTGAGGATTATCCCCAACAATAGTTTTGACTATAAATTCAGATTGGTTTCTTTTTTAGCACTAGTGGTGCCTAACCCAAAAGAAGGGCCGCCAAGCATCTTTATGTTCAAATGGGCCAAACAAAGGAATTAATATAATAAAAATTCCTAATATTGTACCTCAGCTAACAGCCTAGGAAGCCATATAAGAAGGTGAGAAGCTTTGAGTAGACTTTTGTCCATCGCCCACTTTAGCTGGCAGACCATGGTGGACAACATCGGGGTAGAAGCATCAGCAACATGTGGCATAAAAAGATATAATTGTGGGTTTCTTCATTAATGAGGCCAGAAGTATCCATTGCCTTGACGTATTGAGCAAGTTGATGCTCAGCAAAAGTGATGAGAGCAGGCACACAAATAAATGAATTGTAGCGCTGGCAGGTTTCAGGATAATTAGGGTTGAAAAGAGAGGTTTTTACTGCATCAATGAAAGCACAGCTCGCACCAAAAGCAAGCTTTTCAATATCATATTTCACATTTTTTCAAAATCATGGGGAAAATTGGGGATAGGAATACCCTCAATTAGGAGTTCCATTACCCCATGAAGTTGCTGGCATAGTAGGGTTTCAAATCATTTTTGATTCCCTTCATCAGATACACAAGAATCTTTATTTCAGGTAGAATTCTTGACAACGCGCCCCTCTAGACTTTGGCGCAGGGGAAATATGGCCAGAGTTTGACTATGTATGTGATTTATCACATTTCCCTGAGTAACCTCCAAAATGAGTGTTCATTAACTCATTTATATATAGCTTTGCAGGGTCATGATCAGTTTTTTCCCAATTTGTTATCATGACCACCAGGCTGATAATTATAGAAAAGGACTAGATCACATGTTTGGAAGATGTGCAGAGGTTCATGCTTATAGCTAAGCTAATCAGTATTTTTAGTAGTGGTAGCAGACAAGTTCTTAAAAGCAAGGTCCTTAAATAATATAATATAATCAGCGATACTTCACATAGTAACTTTTTGGGGCTTAGAGAGAAGCTTGATCTAACATGGCCTGCACTTTAGATGGCAGCTGAGATTTCATCCCAACAACGCTTGTAAGGGCGAAGCATTAAATTTGGTGATACCTTATTCTATAGGAAAGAATTGCACTAGTCAAGTATAAGGACCTATAAAGAGAGTCAGTGTGAAAATCTGAGGATAGCTCGCTTGATAGTTATTATCCTGCACGCTTAATTGGGACAAAGTTTCATAGATATATCTTCAATATTGCTAGTGGCTTATGGTATTTGAAACGTTTGTAAACTCACTAGGCAGATTAAAATAGCCCCAACTCTTCTGGTCAAATTTAGGCTTAATTCTTCAACGTAATTGGGAACTTCTTCCAAGGCAGGTTTTAATACAAGCTGTAGAATTGTCGATTCTAGCTTGTCGCCACTTTTCCAAGGTTAGGATTCAGATAAATACCAGAAAAAAGATAAAAAAATATAACTTTTATTATAAGCTTACTAAAGCTTTTCTTTCTCATAATAATCACTTTAGTTACTACAATTTAATTTGAACAGCAAATTTGGATAATCACACACAGGAAAGATGGGCGACTTTAATAACAAAAATAATACAACATGGGCGAGCGTCGTGGCAAGCGGTGCGCTTAACGGTGCAACTAAGGGCAAAAAACGCCCTGGAGGGGGACCAGGAACCCAATCTGCAAAGAAATTGCAAACTCAGACACCATCTGGGTTTATAGTATTTACTGTAAAGCACGCGCAATACATGTACATTCAATTCAACCAACCTTTGTCAAAGGTGGAACATAGGATCAGACTCTTCCTTGGGGATGAGTCACCAACCCTGTGGGAGAAAACATGTGAGGCACAGCCCTCACTTTTCCCTCACGCGGTGTACGTAGCCACCAACAACATGGGCCACAGCTGGATCGATATTAGTTTTGTAACAGCTGATAAAGCTGATGCTGAAGCAAAAATCTGCGTGAAAATTGCCCTCCCTGAGGGCAAAAAAATTGTGCACACCGCGCGCACCAGATGGAACAAAGCAAAAACTTTGTTCATCTCCTTTGACTCGCTCCCCACCAACCTTCCTCATAAGGTAATTGAGGAGGAGCTCTGCAAAGGTCTTGTGGCTTACGAAGAAACTCATTAACTTGAATTACAGCGATTTTGCTTAATGCCCAACCTGTGCACGCGCAAAGCTATCACTGTAATCAACCCCTTCCCAGAAATGGAAGAGGATTTATCCAGAATTCCCCACGCAGCAGAATTTCACTTTGCAGATGGGGGCCAGTCAGCTGCATTCCGAGTTACAGTGAACGCGCACCACCCATTTGCAACCACTGTGGCTCACTGGGCCACAAGGAACATGCATGCCCTGTAAAAGAGGGCTTAATGGAAAATGATTTTTGTGAAGAAGCTATGGATGAAGATAATGAAAACTTCGCTAAAATGACTGATGGCCACCACCCATTCCGCTGGGGTGAAGATGGACTATACTCCATCTTGGACCCAGTTACAAGTAAACAGCGTAAAGCAGCACAAAAAGCCCGTAAGAGAGCAGCGGCTGAAGTGGCAGCACATGCGGAATCCGCCATTAACCACGGACAAATTTGGGAGGATATTTCAGATATTCACCGAACCAACTAATCAGAACAATATGCCCAGGTTGAAAATTTTCACAGTAACCAGACTGAGCCACAAAGCGTCATCAGTCATGCACATACTGAGGAACAATGCAACTGCAATTTGGGTGAAAATGCGGTGCACAATGCAACAAAGTTGAACCTCAAAAATATAAAATCCAATCAACAACCCAAATCAAATCAACATGAGACCTGTGCAGGAAAAGTTGATGCAAATGCAAAAAACCGCAATTCCCTTGAATAATTGGGTCAGATCAAGGGAACCAACAATGGCAGTGAAAGAGTTGGAGTACAGATGCGGAGCATGGCCAAAATGAGCCGCGGTGGGATAGGACCAGAGGGCCCTCCCAACCGCTCCTGAGGCGCCGTGGGCACCTCAGTGTCAATAGGGACGCTAAACATCGCAGGAGCCAGGGCTCATACATTCTAAGCCAAAAAGTTGGCATTCCTGCGAAAACCCCTTGTAGACATCTTGGCCATCCAAGAAACCCACTGTCTACAAGGGGAAGAAGAATCCTGGTCAACCAGGGTTGCACCATCACAATCAGTATGGACATCTCACTGTGGGGTGATATTCCAAAACAACAAAAAATTAAAAATTACAAATTCATCATCACACTTGTATGGTCGAGTCCTGGTAGCAACAATCACATGCCAAGACGAAATAATTTCGTTAGCATGTATCTACGCACCATGCACTGCAACCAAGAAAAAACGAAATTTTGAAAAAATTTCTACCCTCACCCTCCCACCAGATATCATCATGTTAGGTGATTTCAACTGCTGGGATAACCCCAATACAGACCGATGGCCTAATCCCAGGGGATACCCACCTGGACACATTGAATATCGCACAATGAAGGCATTTCTTGGCTTATGTGATGCTCTTCCTCCCAATTCACCAATCCTTCCCCATATGACAAGACCCAACATACGTTAGGGACTGCTCATATCAATGAGTTGTATTGACCACATCCTCATCCCACAATCCCACACTCAAGAATCTCTAAATTTACAACAAAAAAGATCAATTTTTCTGATCACTGATTAGTTATGGTGCAGTTGGTGCCAACCCAATCCCACACACAGGTGTCGCCTTGGAGAAAGCTTCACCCAGAAAATATAAGATTGCCTGAGATATCTGACTGGGTTGAAAACAAGGCTACAAACCCAGAATTCACAGCCCCATTCACTTCAGATCCCATCGGAACATGAGAAAAGTTTCAAAAAAGATTTAATCAACAAAACCTGACATATTGCATCACGCAAGTACACCGCGGACACAGCCACAATCAAGCGTACCTTGGCAGAACTAGACCACCTGGAAATAAATACTCTGAGATCTGGCTATAGCCCTAATTGGGGATGCAAATGGGCAGAAATTTAAGCCTGACTTTACAATCTCATCTTTGAACATCAACACAGAATCAAAGTATTGAACAAAGGTAAGTTCATAAAGGAAGGCGAAACCTATTTGACATACTTTTTCCACCAATTCCACTCCCGCGGAAACCAGCCCACATGCACACAGGTCCGCAAGACCAACGGCGCTGTGGCAACTGACCCTGAGGAGGTCAAGGCGGAAGTACACTGCTATTACACCGAATTATATTGCAATATGCCAACAGATCCACAAAAAATTAAAAAATTTATTCAAACTGCCAAGATACAAAGTACACCACCAAATTACAATATACTATCCCTTATCACACGGGAGGAGCTTTGGGAAACAATTCGCGGTGCACCACATAGGAAATGCCCAGGGCCTGATGAGATACCCTACGAATTTTACAAAAAATATTTTCAACAAATCGCCCCCTCCTATTGGCGTCAATGAACCAGAGTTTGTTGGAAACACGCCTATTATAAGGAGGCCATGTCTCCTACGTTATAACCTTGTATAAAAAGGGTGACAAGTTGGACCTGGCCAACTGGCGCCCAATTTCACTCTCCAACACTGACACAAAAATTCTAACAAAATTTCTAGCAGCTAGATTAGGCGCAATTGCATCTGACATCCTATCACCCAACCAGTTTGGGTTTATACCAGGGCGTTCAATATGGAACAACATTCATCCTGTTGCAAATATTTGCCAATCCAAAGCAACTGGTGCCCTGGTCTTCTTGGATCAGGAAAAGGCGTATGACCGTGTTAGCTGTCCATACCTAAAAGAATGTCTACATGCCTTCAAACTCCCACCAAGATTCATAAAATGGGCGATGCTCCTAATAGAATCTGCAACCATGGCTGTATGCGGCCCTGGATTCCTAACAAACAAGATTAAACCACACAGAGGGCTCAAACAAGGGGATCCCCTCAGCCCACTACTATACAATTTCAGCTTTTGACCCACTCCTCCGAGTAACTGACTCACGTCTCATGGGGATAACCGCACAAGGACAACCAACAGTCAAGATACTGGCCTTTGCAGATGACTGCGTAGCAGGTATAGCAAACAATGAAGATGCCTGACAGCTGGAACACACTCTAGAGGAATACTCCAAGGTGAGCAATGCATCGCTCGACAGAAGGAAGACAGAAATCATCCTCTTAGGCAAATACACAAACAATTGGGCCAAAACATCAGAACCTCACACCAACACTCGAAGAAAAAACCCAATTATATTACCCTTTGCAACACCTCCCACCACCACTCCTGTCTGACACCTTGGAATCTGGCTAGAATTTGGGAGATATGCTAATGAGACAATGGAAAGTAACCTGTTACAACGGGTATCCAAATGCGTCGCCTCCCTCAAGGAAAGAACCCCAGGACTAACAGGACGAGTTACAGCTGCTAACTCACTCATCCTCCCAATACTAATGTACCGGGCCCATGCGATAGCTTCTCACCTACCTTTATAACCTCAATTCGCGCGCTTATCCAGGGCTGGCTGTGGCCTGGCTCTCACCCTCCTATACGGATGGAAACACTATTTGGCCCACGCTCAAGCGGAGGCGTGGGACTAATAGATTTTGAGAGCCATACCAATCACATCCTAGGTACCTGGATAAAGGAAATCCTTGCTCCAGACCTCCTGCAACAACATTGGTCCAGAGCAGCAAGGACAAACTTTGCACAGGCGCTCAAATTAACCAACCCACATAGTCCACCCAGACTACTTTCAAACCTTGCCAAGCACCCTACTGCAACGGGTCCACATGGAACCTCTTCTCATTTCAAACATATCCTCCAAACTATCCGCCGTATGGGATGGACCATAGAGAACATGGGTACTATACAGGAAAGGGGATGACCCAGCCCCTAATTCAAATTAAGTTACCCAAAAAACCACCCCAGAGGGATTTGATCGCAACAACCCCAAGCATAGCTAGGATAGAATACCTAGATATGCTGGACATTCCCTATGATTTAACCACACAGAAAGCAATGTGGAAAACGACACACCACCCACTCCTACTATCAAGGATAAGAGCAAACGCCTGGCACTGATTGAGAAGGACCTATAGGACGGCGGACCGCTCCAACTCCCTCCACAAAACATGTGCAGTATGTGGAGGGGAGGGATCCCTACATCACCGCCTAGAAACATGCCCCCCAACCAAAGCTATATGGCAGGAAGTCGCACGCCTGCTTAAGATTCAAAACGAACAGGAATTCTCGATATCAAAGAGTATCTTTGCGCTCCAGATCGAGTCACCAATCCCATCTACACTCCGCTCCCTAATAATACCCATTGCAATGTGGACAATACACACAATTGCATTAGATGCGTTCAAGGGCACGGTCCCAACCATTCATAGGATTATTAACAGATTCCATGTCCACTTACTAGAGCACTTCTAAGCCTAGCTCTATGGATATATGAAACCAAGACAAAAAGCGCTCATAGAATCATGGTACCCACTCTGGTTCCTCCACACAGACCCTTTCCTTCACACCTGCTCCATAGCAGGGGAAACCCCATCAGAGTAGTGCACCAACCCCCCCATACCTGGCAGTCCCGCTGGCAACAGGGGTAACTTAAATACCCTGGAGTGCCCAATTTTTACATTTCTTAGTTATTCTCTTAGTTTCACATATATTCGGTAATGTCTGTCCCCTGGTCAGCTTACCTCGGTTAAATAAAATTTATAAGCTTACTATTAGATAACCAGTCATTAGGCCAGGCGCCAGTATTTATACCTCTAGGGCATCTCCTGGCACATTTGAGCACAAAATTTCAACAGATAGTTTACCACCTCAGTTTGGCCCTTAAACTGATATGACTGAAACCTTTTCTTAGGTTTATTGGTGGCAAAATATTCTCATTATCAAGAAGATTTCAGGTACAAAAATTGTGATAAAAGCATGCAAAATTTTCCTAGGATATTATTGATTTGAGTTCTATGTACTGCTGACGAAATACACCTTCTGTGAAATTCTTGCATCATTTAAAGTAGATGACATATCCCTAATTGGGATATCAGCAAGCCTCTCTCTCATTAGCACTAGGTACTCCCTTTTGGGCAGTCCATGTGCAAGTGCTATCATGCAAATCATGTAGACTGACATATGAATTTCGCCCTAGGGCGGAAAATTGGTTACGATTTTTGTTCATCTGATGGTCCATGGGATTTTTAGACGTTAACTTTGAGTCATCTTAAACAATTTTATATACTAGTTAGTTGATTGTGTTCCTGATAATCAGGACCAATTTCTGAGATTTGATAAATAGATAATCAGCTATAATGTGTAAGAATGTTCAGCCCAAGCTTATTGATAAATTGCTTAATTTGAATTTAAGTAGAGATATTGGCCCAAAATTGTGTAATTGAAATAGGCTTTGAGGTGGGAGTTAAAGTATTAGCTCAAGAATTGGGAGGATAATTGTCTGATCTAATGGTTGTCAAAGGTTTATTTTCAAGTCAACCACCAGAATCTGAAAGTCAGTCATGGCCATTTTCTGGAGATTTAAGGTTAGAGTTTATTTACATACTTTACATTATTTGGTTTCAGAGTGGTAAGGAGTGAAAAAAACTTGAGTGTACACCATTAATTTGGTTAACCCATTCACTAGTGATGATTGAAATTTCTGACCATTATTATAGAGAATTATGATAGGGCACCCATATTGGGTGATAATTTTAGTTATATTGGAATGTGTCAGTAGCTTTTGCCAAAGTGGATTGTATAAATATCTTTGATCCACTTTTGTTAAATGATCAACAACAAGAATGAAGAATTAATGACCATTGGATGCTTGAGGGAGAGGACCCAAAACATTAATACTCAAAGTATGAAAGGGTTTACATGGTGAAACCACTGGTTGTTGTAATTGTTGATTAGGTCAAGCTTGAATTTTATATATCAGACAAAACTAAAACATCCTGAATTGTGATAAGAGTTATACCAAATAGCATTGAGTCTTGAGCCATTGGTGATTTTTCTGAGTTCCCCGTGGTTAACTTACAAATGTCCCTTTTAAATGATGTCTGTACAGGATGAAGAACATATGTAGGACAACCATTTTTAATACATGTTTTACAGTTTGTCATTTATACCTTAAACTTCACCAAATCTTTTTCTACTTCTTTGTGATGGGCGGGGACTCATCTTTCCATAAATATGGTTGGGTTAAGAAATCATAGAATCAATCTTACTCAGGTTCAGTTAAAGCTATAGTTGGAGTCTGGATAGTTAATCCATACATTGGTGTATGGCCTTGGTTGATGAATGATGGAGCAACCATAGGTTTGAAGTCTTAACGCCCATTTGCTAACCTCCCATCAGGATCCTTCATTTGTTGTAGCCATTGAAAGGAAGCATGATTTTTAATTATGGTAAAATGTTTCCCATATAAAAAAACCAGAAATGCTTAATTGCCAGTAGTACTGCCAAGCAATGCATTCTATAATGCTAAGGTTGCGTTCTGCTCTGTTAGGGTTCTGCTTTAATAGGCGATGGGATGATCCACCAAGTTTTGTCATGCTGAAATAGTATAGCTCCTATGGCTATATTGCTAGCATTGGTAAAAAACAAAAGGGTTTATCAAATTTAGGATGTATAAGTATTGGAGAGTGGAAGAGAGTAACGCGTAATAGATTAAAGGCCTGGTGTTGCTCTTTTTTCCATTGGAAATGTATACCCTTCTTCAATAAATATATAAAAGCTAATAGGTATTTGAAAAGTGTGAAATAAGATAGGAAATAGTATTCTACCATCCCTAAAAAACCTGTACATCACGTAGGGATTTGGGGGACTTCTTAAAAATGGCCATAACCTTGTCATCCATTGGGGGTATTTAGTTTCACCTACTTTATGCCCAAAAAATCCATTTCATTCTGAAAAAGGAGAATTTTGACAGCTTTAGTTTTAGCAAAGCTTGCCATAACCGCTGTAAATTTTTCCTGAGATGATCCATGTGCTCAGTAAAAGTTTTCAAAAAATGTTAATATTGTATAGATAAACTAGCACATAGGAACGTTTCAAATCATCTTTAAGTCTATCCATGGCGCGTTGGAAGGTGCAGGGGCGATACATATTCCCTGTGACATTCAAGTGGGCTCAAATAGTCCTCCACTTGAAATGAGGGCACATTTTTCACTATCTTCAGGTGACAAATTAATTTTCTAGTATACACTAGTGCGATCCATAGCCAAAAAATAGTGGGAACCTGACATTAAGTGTAAGGAATCATCTATACGTGGCAGTGGGTAGCTATCTTTCCATGTTATAGAATTTAGTCAGAAGTAATCCATGGTAACATAGTGGCCGCCATCCTTCTTCCAAATTAATAAGAGCGAGGAAGCCTATGGGCTTTTAGAGGGCACAAGTAACCCTGATTCCTACAGTTGCTGTAGCTTTAGGGCCACTTAAGCTTCCTCAACTTTAGATTTTCTGTATGTCCGAGATTTAAATGGGGGTGATCCTTGGTCTCAATTTGGTGAATTACCCCCAGCATATTTCTGGAGTCACCTGCTCCCAAGGACAAGATATTGCAATACTCCTGGAGGGCTTCAACGTTCTGGAGTTCATTGAGGGTGAAAATGTATCCAATTTTATTTTTGACCAGAGCTATGGTGGGTAGGGTATCAAAACCTAATTACGTAAAGAGCCAAAATAATTCTCCTTGGCAATACTTTTAATGGGGCATAGTTTTTTGTAAGCGATAGGGGCATACTAAGGGACTTGGAGGGTTTGATTAGTTAGGTTACCTGCTAAAATATAGAGATAAATCTCTCATAGGCAGGATCCAAAATCCCAGTGCAGGTCAACGCTTCTTTATTTGAAGGGTTCAGGTGTCCATTTAGCTTCAAAATTTAATTATGAAAGATGTGAAAATATGATTCCTGTATTCAAAATAACTTGTAGCCAGAAGGTATCTTAATATGATGGAGGGCATATAGAGGGATCCCATATTAGGCATTTACCGCCTCATGGTGTAACTTAGTTTTTTCTCCTAAGTCTAGATATTTGACTTTACAAATGGAGGCTGGATATTAAAGATTGCATGTTCATCTTTCTGGAGATTCCTTACTTTTTACTGGGAGCATAAATATTAACGGTATCCAATAGACTAATAAAAAAGGTATTTTTCTTTATGGTCGATAATGCAGTTAAACTCCAGCATCAGTTGGACTCCAAAAAGCAGCTCATAATTGTCATTTTCTAATGTGATAGCGGGGGCAGTAATCAAAAATTTCCCTAATTGGAGGGCTAATGCAGAATACACTCTAATTTGCCTTAGTCAACTGGGTACCTTCTGTCCCATCTTCATCCTTAAAAATAAAATTTGGAGCCATTTTTATTTTCTGGATAAGTCTTGGGGATATATGTTAACTAGTGAGCTGGTATCAATAATAGCCTGGACTTTAACCTTGCGAAAAACTACCTCTACTTGAACCACTGAAGACCTGAATCAGGAATTGAAAGCTAGTAAACTTTTGGTAGGGATTTGCAGTGAAGAAAGCGGTGATTTTGCCACGGCCAAGCTCAGGGATGTTCAGTGCATTTAAAATATTTTATGTCAATGCTTGGTTTTGCATATAGGATTTCCCCTCCAAAATTTGTTTAGGTAGTTGTCCAATGTAAAATAAAGCTGGAAATTTTTATTTTTTAATATAAAGTAGGTCAATTTTTGCAGGCGCAGCTAACACAAAACCTCTCGAGGTGCAGGGAATAGAACAAGAGCTAGAACAAGTCTCTTGAGGCACTTGTTTGTCATCAACATTGGGAGCCTCCTGCCCTATACTGACTGATTTTTTGACATCTTATTTTGAAGGATGTGATAAAGGTTATAGTGTGGTTGGTTTTCTTACATAAAATTCAGAATAAATCAGGTGTAGGAGAATTGGGGGTGTAACCACTAACACGTAGGGGTGTGTCTTAATATTATTAAAATGAGGTGGACCAGTGGGTTAGATAGTCTGTCAGGAATTCCAAGATGGCTTTTTTAATGTGGTGGAGAGAAATCAAGTTAGACTTAACTTCTTTAAGATAGAGTATAATATCAGGCATATTTTAAACATCATTAGCGAGTGGTATAGCATCATATAACATAAGAAGATTCCCTGAAATTAACCTTTTGAACTTCAAGATAAAATCAATGATCAAACATAATGATGGGCACACCCTGATTAAGGTTGGTTCAAGAAAAGTTTGTTTTTTAATTGGATAAAGTTAGGTCGCTCCCAAATTCCTTAATCAGGGCAGTTTTGGCTTCATTCCAAGTATGTCAATGCATAAGGTGAGGTAACATAATGTCTTAGGCCATGTGGCTAAGATAGTTTGTCAAATGTATGAACCACTTGTTGTTAGTACCTTCTTCCATAGCATATTCATAATAATATAGGAAAGAGAAGATGCTCCATTCTCCAGGGATGTAATTTCCCATGAACGAGGGTTTAAACGTACCACTTAGTGGGTCAGAAGACAAAAACATGAACCAATACTGGGGCGCTCCTTCACCTAAAGAAGAAACGGTATCTCGTGAGTATTCTTGATTATGAAACGCATCTACTCGACTTCATAGGTTAATATCTTCGATTACTAGATTTACTTAATTATGGGTTTCATAAAGAGCTTACTTCATGGTGATGAGCTAATTTAACTGCCAAATTTAGTTTTTTAAATCAGTAGTGACATCTCAAAGTTTGAGTTGGTGTTTCTCAGTGGTGAGCACTCTTTGCTCCAAACCATTTACCCCAGCGGGTAGGGTTGCCAAGTTCATAAGGCGTTTTATGATGATAATTTAAGGGAATAGTAGGAAAGAGAGGAACTATTTCCCAAGTAATTTGTACCACTTGGGAGACACATCCTAATTGGACATTGAGATTTTAAACTTGCCAAATTAAAGCCTGAAGGCGTTTGTCAGGAATTCCTGGGTCAGCACTAGGTCCAGGCGGTCATGGTGACCCAGAGGATCCCCATCCGCCAACTTGTCATCATGACCATGGGCTCCACACTTGCCAGGAACTTCTTGTGGCCCTGTAGAGCGGAAATTATTCTGGGCATTGCATACTTCATAGATCATTTATTCCAACAAACAGAGGTATTATCCATGGAGGTCATAAAGTTATAAAATTCATTTTGTAACTTGAGGGTACAATATCTGACCTGAATATGATTGACAACCTCTAGTTGACTAAAACGATTGGTGAGTTCTATTCAAACAAATCTCATAATCCCTTCATCCAGACGGGTTAGTAAAACTTGCATCTAATTGATAAAGCTGCCAAATTTCCAGAATAGCATTTCATTTTCACTTACAAAGGGAGAGGCAGATTGATATATTTGAAGGAGTTGCAAATGTAACATCTCAGATAACTGCAAATGGCGGAGTAGTTCCTGATTATGAAACCTGGCTACTTGTAGTAGAAGGTACAAGGTGGATGTACGAATTGATGAAAATAGAATTCTGAACATCTGGATAAAACCTGTTCTCCATCAAGTGAGGAACTTTCAGTCAAAATCAATATAGGGGCCATTACTGCAAGAGTGTGTCATCTATTAGCTCGGCCTCTGGGGACAAAGGACCCCAACAAGAGGAGCTGGAAAGCTCCAGCGAAGTCTGATAGTTCAATTGATAAAGCTACAGAAGGAGCAGTGAGGGTCAACTCCAACGACAAGGGAAATAGAGGGTTGTGGATTTCTGTCATTTATCTTATGTGAATATTGATCGCCAGTCACTGAGATGGGTGGCGTCATGCTCTCAGGAGTTATCTGAATCCAGATCTTTATTGTACATCATACTAATATTTCACCATAAACTTAGGGTAAACCTGGAAGGGAGCACCAGTTTTGCTGGGATGAAGGGATCGTTATACCACTCATCCTTTATTTTTGAGGCCAGGAGACTTGAGTTCCTGGGTGTTAAATTATAAGTTTTACTTTTCTTGGCTGAAAGGTCTTCACTCAAGGGACAATTCCTTAAGTGTTAAATCCTAAATCTATTTTCGTCCCTAAATGATTTATAGGTAGCCCATTTTGTCAATGGATAATGAAAGTAATTTTATTTGCTTAAAACATGATTATATGGGAGATCAGGTAGTTTTTCGCCATAAATCTCTAAAATGTTCCGAGTTAAGATCTACAGTCATTACCAATTAGAATTCTGCAGCATGCTGGTCAAATCTTTCAACAGGATTTGATCACCACAAGGATTAGGTTTAAACCCCAATATCAGGGAATTTTTGGTGAGTAAAATTTGTTTTTACAAGTCAGAGTTAATCCCAATATTGAAAGGTCCTGAATTCAGTTGGGGAGTATCCACAATAAAAGTTTTATCTAATTCATCAAATTGGGTTCAATTCCCTTCATCTGGCACTTACAAATATTTGATTTGAGTAAGAATTAAGACCCTAAGTCACCTAGACTATGACAAAATCTCATTTTGGTTACCTATGAATATGATTACGCTTTTGGAGCTATTCTGGCTCGATTGGATTATTAACAGTGTAGATCATCCAGTTTCATATTTCAGCAAATATTGTTAGAAGACGAACTCAATTTTAAGTGTCACAGAAAAGTAGTACTTGATATCTTACTTGATGTAAAACATTATTCGCCCTTTTTTTGCATGGAACTCCCTTCACCGTGGTTAATGAACACACCTCTTTGAATTGGTTACTAAATATATAGGATCCTACCAGAAGACTGGCTCCTAGGACTTAAAGCTCCAACGTTATGATATGAAGATTAAACACCAATCAGAAACTCATCATATGAATGTTGATAAGTTGAATTGTTTTCTCATACTTCACTTAGATAATAATGAAGGCAAGAGATTCCATAACCTCCTTATGATCACAGATGCTTCGTACAATGAGGATGAACATTTTAAGAAAATGCTAGCATGACACTCCCACAACACTAAAGCTGAGAGTCTGAAATGATATAAAAATTAAGGGGAAAATCAATTACTCTATCTTTTGAACTTTGGAGAAAGTACTGATATCATTGAGGCCCACTCTACACTTGGAAATGGCGTAGTTTGGACACCTATGAATGGATTAGAGAGCAGTACTATTAAGGGGGAATTTATGAAATTCATTATTGAAGCCTCGGATGCCTACCTAACTTTTAAAAAATCTATTTTCAAGATTATATACCAACATCAACTTACTACACCTCAACAACCATTCCGCATGATAAGCTTAGATATAGTCAGTCTCCTACCCCAGACTACCACTGGAAAAAATACATACTAGTATAATTGATCACTTTACAACTTGGTTTAAAGCCGTGACTCTACTAGCGAAAGTGCTAAAGCTACCACAACTTTACTTCAGCAGTTATTATCACTCGCCATGATTGCCCCCAGACTTAATCTTCTACAGCGGGAAAAATTTTATCTACAGAGTGGTCAAGCTCCTAACTACCTCCATGGGATACAAAAACTCTTTTCAGCCCCCTATAACCCTTTTATAAACGGTACTGTAGAAAAAGCGAATGGAACCTTAGTATTTTATTATGAAATATGGCTACTTCAGATCCTATACACTGGGATCAGTTCTTGTCTAGTGCACTTATGGCATATCAATTTTGTTATCACTGGATACATAAAATGCCTCCTTTCCACGAACTATAAGGTCATGAACCTGGGGTACAAGCTCACTTAGCTAAAGATGCTTTTTCTGCCAGGACTGATGATCCTGAAAAAGCCATGAGGAGGCTGGTTTCAACACATCATTCAGATACCATCTGATTCCATGACCAATTTAGCCAAAACCCTAACTAAAGAGGGCTGAGTAGCCTAATTAATTTAGGCCATCTTTACCCTCTTTTCAAATCTCAGACTTTATTTTTACTAATACAATTGCATCAATCCTAGAACTTGCAAACTCAAATCTATCCGGAAAAGACTTTTTGTATCACCTATAAGAGGAGTGCTGAATATTTTTCAGGTCTCTTGCTTCTGGAGCTACTATTGACAAAGAACATGGTCAATTTCCACGCCCCTATTCTCCCTCCAACTTTCTTGAAAGGGGTAATGTGGACAATTGAATGTATGACTAATTGATAAGTATGTCTCAGTTTCTTTTAATTTTAAATGTAACAGCCATTCCCCAGCTAACTCTCAGATAAATAGCTCAGACAAGAGTAATAATTTCACTTTAAACCCTAGAAAAATAGGCAAAATGACTTGGAAGCCTACGCACCAACTTAAATTTAGAGCTACCTCTTTAGAGAAAACAGCCCTTTTTATAGATCTTAAGGAGTTCAGGAGGGTGAAGATATTTTACACACCATTAATACTTAGGAAGCCTGGTAAACGGCTGATATGAAAAATTTCAAGATTGCTGATTAGATAAAAATATTAAGTCATTGCCACATGTATATTATACCTACTATCAACCAATCACCCAGAATTAAGCCATATTGAGTATAAAGATTTTTTAGAGTTCTGATAGGTTAGTTGTCATTTTTCTAAATTTTCTACCCCATGCCTATAATGAATACTCATTTTCATCTAATATCAGCTTCCAAGTGCATTAAATACTAGGGTACATTATTCTGATAAAATATCAATTGTTTTACCCATTTAAAAAGATATTATCTTTAATTTTTAGATTATTAAAATTAAATCTAATTTGTGTTCTACTTTTACACAAAAATCTTAAACAGCTGTCAAGAGTTCTAACACTCCCGCATTTGCTATATTGATAAAATACTTTTCCAAAGCATTTGCGTGTAACAGAGTGCCAGGATTTCAACACTATACAAATACTTTATTCCACAAAGTTTATTTATAAAATATAATTTAGATTGTCAGTTCTACTGTCAATAAAGTAGGTAGAATATTAGTTGTCCTTTTTTTATAGTTAAATATATGCATGTTTTGACCAAGTTTCTTACACGTATGGTTAAACCTTAGCTTCAAACTTTATATTCTCCAAAAACTTAGGCTTAACAGGTATGATATCCCAAAGCACCACCATATACCTATCAACGTTTACAAGATATCTAGGGATAGGCAACATGATGCTGGCATGGAATAACGAGAACACAAAAAGATTGTCCATATACATCATATACAAAGCCCAGACAACCATTGCACCATAAATTTAACTAGCTTATTGGGTAGCAAACATCATGAATTAAATTAGCTTTAAGCAATTAGTGTGACTCATGCAACTTTTGCAAAACAAAATATACAGATAGTATATGCAGTTAATATATAAAAATTGCTTTGAGGGGGCCAACTGTCAACCTTGTATTGAGAAATACTAAGGCAAAATGGACATCAGGCAGTTAGAAATCAAGACCTAAGAGGATTGAAAGACCATTTGTAAGGGAGTGGATGTTCAATATGAAAACTAGACTTTAATTGTGAATGGTGTAATTTTTTTGACCAACAATTTGACCTTGTTCTATATTTTATTTTTATACTTTCAGGGAAACGGCATAAGAAGTCTAGATTGGACTGCCAGTTGAAATGCAAAAGCACCCAAGAAGCAAGCCAGAATGCCAGAGGCATTGCTGCTCAATTGACGTTGTTAGCGCAGGAAAATGGAAAAAAAGTACTCATTTATGTGCGACAAGCGTGAAGAGAAACCCAGCAATGAACCAGGCAGTTACAGCTCCAGACCTCATGGGACTTGTTGCAGGAAGTGCACTAGCTGACTAGATGCTTTGAGATATTCCATGGAAGGGGTCAACACAAAAGCAGAGGCAAGGGGGCGGATTCTAACATGAAGTTGTTATAAATGAGCCCACAGGATTCATATATCCTGGTGGCTGATGGCTTCAACGACGAGATTAAATTACCAGAAAATCTCTCACTTAATAGATCCAGTTGACTACAAAAGGAGCTATTGTGACTACAATAACTTGTATTGCCCAGCCAGTGTATGGGCTAACGGGCCACAATGTTAGTGCCATTGGGAGCTTTGCAAAAAAATTTGAAGTAATTATAAAAATTTGAGAACTTGAGGGGAATTTTATTGTAAAGAGATTTTTAAGAAATTGACAAACAATTTCCACAGTGTAATGTAACTGACAAAATAGTGTTTGATTTGGGACAGCTTGTCAAAGCATAAGATTGGGGCCCTCAAATTTTGACCTAACTGGCGAATATTCGAGGGATAGTAAAGTAATTTTAATATGAACTGACATCAAATTAATTGGCGGCAGGCCAAGTTGCTAATGATTTGACCGCAAATGCCTGACTTGAGGCTTTACTGCTTTCCTAATGGTTACCTCAATGGCATGTGGCCCAATGGGCAATGGGAATCCCCTAGGGCTACCCCACATAAGGGCTGTCCCAGTGGGTCAGAAACAGGTTTGGGTTGACCAAACCGCCTATGCCCGGTCACTGAGGCGCGGTTTGGCCAAGTGGGTACAATCAATCAACAATCCAGATTTTGAAATGGAGTTTTGAGCTATAGGCAACAGTCCCCAACGGAAGTACATGCCTATCAGGCCATATCCCCAATGATTTTGAGGGGAGTTCAGTATCAGCAACCTCACTGCCCAATGGCTCCGTGCATTTGGTGATTTTGACCAAGAATTCATTGCTTGTCCTATTCTAACTATGAGTTATGCGCCCGTTGGGCTTTGTCCCCACAGATTTTGGAGCAAGTCTTGGACTAAAAACATTTTCCAATGACCCAATGCCATTGTTGAGTTTTACTGAGGATTTGCCACTTACTTCTGCATCTACTGAATGTGTGAGCCCGTCAGGCATCTCTACTTAAGTTGTAATATATTTGGACTTTGATTTTAAGGGCTCAGTTCCATCGACTTCTTAAGATCCTTCCAGCTCATGGGGGTGACAGTTACCGATGATTTCTGCTTAAATTTCCTTAATTTGCCATGCTAATTTGGCTGAGGCAAGCTTGGGAACAGGGGGAGGAATCTCCATATAGAGAGCTGTTACCCTGCGCTGGTCTACCACATGGGCGAGATCACCCTGTGTGACGAGAGGTACAGCTGCCCTATTCAGACCCTTTTTATTAGGAAATGGGAAAACTGACCAGTCCAAGCTGAGGGGTCGCTCCTTTAGACTTACATATACTTTCAAAATTACTATGATCCTTATTTTTATAATTAGATGAGGGTTTCCATCCCTCAAGCCTCACACCGGTATCAATCTATGGAATTAAGTTACTAGAAACCTATCCCCGCTGCCTGGGTTTTTGTCAGATAGTTCCTTTAATCCACCCTCAGATATCTCACTAGCATTTCTTAACCTGAAATCACATTTAAAATTGGTATGATCATAACATTCTGGTGGATTGATTCCTATTGGCTAATTAATTGGATTACTAGTATTCAAACATAGTTCCATTTCTACCAGTTGAGCTTACCCAATTATTTCCACTATATCAGTCTTGTGATCCGTGTCAAACAAACCCTTAAAATTGTGCCCAAGCTGGATATATGATCTTCAGGAAGCTACTGAGGTTGAACAGATTACCACAAGATGTGCCCAAACTTTGACAAACAACGATTATGTTTCAAAAAGCTTAATCTACTAACTTCAGCAGACCATAAAGAGGAAACTCTAGAAGATTAGTAGCTAAGAGGAAAGCTGACTAACTAGAGGCCAGGGTATAATTGGTAGCCTTAACTGGAATGGGGGACAGACACGAAGCGTAACCCTTGTTAACAAGTTTTATTGATTAAACTTTTGTTTGTCTTTATTCCAGATTCACCACAGCTGAAAGTAAACCAAAATACTACTGAGGATTTGTGGGATAGTTATAAATGATAAAATCTTAGTTCTCTATCCAACTTTTATATTCTTATCTGCGATTTAATGTCCTCAAACTGTTATACCTGGTTAGTGAAATGTTACCTTTGCTATACTCATCTTGTTCCAAGTGAAAATTTTAACATTTGGTGCTCACTATGGGGGCACTTTCCGCACCCTTAATTTTACTAAAAATAAAACTATATTCCCATGCCGCTGTAACTTTCCTGACTTGTCCAAGGGAGGAAGCATGCCCATCGCTGGCCTTTATTAGGCACTTAACACTTTACAACTTCTGGTCCACTATCAAGGGCAGGAGATAAAAGAATCAAATCATAGTTTTTAGAGTCCAAATGCAAACACGAACAAACTGAGCACTGATTCCAGGTGGAGCAAAACTATTTGCTAGTTTAGTGAAGCAACTCCGCCAAGAAGTTGAGATGGCCAATAATATTTTGAAAAATGAATATAATTAGGATCAACCCTTGGGCCCTGACCCCAAAGATTGCATTAACCCAGTCATAAATAACCCGTTATCTTAATTTCTTGACTATCTTACCCAGGCCAGAAGCCATTCCTAGCGCTGTAAAACCTCTACTACAAACCCTGTCATTGCAGCGGCAGCTTCCGTTGATTCCTCCTCTTCTGCTGCCTGTTAAAAATTGGCGCTAGATGACAGATTTTGGTGCACAGGTATTCATACTAAAAGCTACAAGACACTGTAAGAGGACGGTGACTCTGGAAAACTAACAAAAAAGGAAATAAATTGGCAAGTAGATCATTATTTATAAAAATTTTTAAGGCAGCGCTTTGTAGTACAAATACTGACACAGGCTTTCCGGCTTACTGATGGGCTCTGCTTCACTGAAGATTGCATTCAGCGATGTAAGTAAAAAGTATCTCTTACCATTAAAGCTCTGCCAAGATATGCCCCTTTTGCTAGCATTCCTACTGGCGCATCTTATGTGTACTAAGCTGCATTTAAAAGTGTTAGACTAGAGCAGTAAATATATAAATTAGGATTCAGGAGCAAATCACAAGAGCTCAGGGTATTTCCATTATAGTCGTGACTAACTGAATGCAATTGAGATGCAGGAAAGTGGCCTTAATAACAAAAGAGCCTCTTCCAATAAATATTATAATGCTGGCGCGAGGGATATGAGAGAGTAGTAGGATTGAACCTAGTAGTGGGAGAATGGGGTCAGCGGGGTTTAAGGAAAAGATCTGCCATAATAATCTTATCTAACTCGACTGCGCCAGAGCCAAAGGTCCAAAAGTAACTAAATACAACTTTGGCAACTCTATTAAAAGTAGTGGATCACGTGGTGATGAATTATATAATGGATAAAATCCTATGTCTAATTATCAGATAAATTATGTAATTAAACAACTATATTTGTAAACTGATGGTTGGTTTTAACTGTAACACTTGCATCCACTTGGCCAAGCTTCAGGTAACAAAAATGAGTGGGGGTCCAATGAGCTATTGAGAGCTTGGGATCAAAATCCTAGAATGGAGATAGTATGTTTTAAGGTACTTATAATGAATTATGATTGATAAGATAACCTTTAGTGGTATCCTTCAAAGTATAGGCATTGGGTAAAGCCTTCTTTATGATCTCAGTAGGCATTTCCAAATAGGTGCTAATTTGCTAGTTTTTCTAGAATCATGTTTGTCATAATACCAAATCAGTTCTCCTATAATTATATGTAGATAAGGTCCAATTGTCCTCGCTATCATGAGCTCAAGCCTTACCTTTCTGATCCAGCGGTTTGGGTAAGCAGAGGTTTATAGTAGAATTAAGTTTCTGGCGAGTTTTTAAGATATTGGCTAGGGCTGATACTCTCATTTGCCAACATGAATATAAAAGTAGGTGAAGCGCGGGCTGTTTCCCTTGAAGTAAGGCAAAAAGGAGTTCCTGTAAAGAGGGATATGAGATTTTATATGTGAATACATTGGAAGGCAGAAATAGGTTTTAACTGGATGTTTTTGCTTGTGACTAACTTACATAGAATACCAAATAGTACCATTTACTCGCTTTACAGTGCAGTTGGTCTCATAGTGATATGGCTAGATAATATCACTTTTATACCAATTAAATCATTAAGCTTGGCAATCATTTAGGTCGTGAAATTAATTCCACTGTCCATCATTAAGAACTTGGCATCCATGCCAATATATAATATTTTACAAGATAAACTTCGCGGTGGTTGAGAATCCTAAATCTCTGACTGCTTTTGCCTCAACCCACTTGAAGTGGTCAATAGCTACATAGATACCTAAACCGACCAGGATTATTAGCCAAAGGACCCACAATGTCAATAGAGACAGTATGCCAAGCAAAAATAGGCTTAAATAATTGGCAAGAAGTGGACTGTTGATAAGGTATTTCATCTTGGCATTTTTGGAAGCAGCTGAGATCACATGAATATAAAATGACATAAGACCAATAATACTGAGATCATAATTGTTCTATCAGTTTCTTAAATCAACCGTTCTTTGCATTCCTGTGTTCCAAAATAAGTAATTCAGTCCACTCAGTGGGTTGAGGAAACACAACGGATTTTCCATAAATTCTTATAAAGTTTCCATCCTTAATAAAAAGTGAACTGGCTCAGTTTTTTTCAATTTGCTTTGAACCTCTTCAGGATTATTATTTTATTTCCAAGTCAATATTCTAATTAAATAAATAATCAGCCTTAATCAGCATGAGGGCTACGGTAGGCAGCTGGGTGAATCCATCCATGTTTTGATGCTTAACGCCAATGCGGTGTTGAATTTTAAAATTATATTCTTGCAATATCAATGTTCAGTGGGCCAATTGTCCCTTCGGCTCCTTCAAGTTCTGCAACCAGCGCAGAGAGAATTTTTCCATCACCACAGTAAAGCTTATACCAGGGATGCAAACTCAAAATTGGTTACAAGCATAAAAGACGGCTAAACACTCTTTTTGATGACAGTGTAGTTCCATTCATGCACATCCAACGTCCAACTGCAGTAAGATACAGTTTGGTTTACTCTGGTGGAATTTTCTTGTGATAACACCGCCCTATTTCAGTGAGTGAGGCTTCCAAATTTATGATAAACAGGTTTTCAAAATTTGTATACATCATAATATGATTTTCAATGAGTCATGGCCTTAATTGATTAAAGGTCAGCTGGCAATTTTCCATCCATTCAAAAGATACCTCAGTCTTAAGAAGGTGAATTAATGGCCCACCTATTTTGCTAAAACTCTTCACACTCTGGCGGTATTAGCCAATCATTCACAGAAATACCTTAATATTGCGCTTGCTACTTGGCTGTGGCAATTTTTGATAGCCTCAACTTAGTGGGCTGAGGCCGTATACCTTGTTTGTCAATGCAAACCCCAGAACTCATATTGCTCACAAAAGAATTTTACACTTACAAGGTTTGTTTTTTAGATCATCCTTGGCCAACAAGCGTAAAACTTCTGTTAAGTGCTGCAGATGCTCCATAAATTTTTTAAAAAAATTTTATCATCCAAATACACCAACACGCAGGATATTTTTAAATCCCCTGATATGCTATCCATAGCATGCTGTAATATGCTGGGGTATTACACAGCCCTTGCGGCATCCTAATGGGTTGGTATAGACCCTGAGCGGTAATTATTGCGCACTTCTCCTGTTACTCCCTTGGCAATATAATATGCCAATATCTAGAGATTAAATCCATAGCTAGAGAATAAATTGTGCGCCGCTCAAGCAGTCTAACACATCGTCAATGTGTGGTAGCAGTTAAAAATCTTTTTGTTAAAATTGCAGATTTTTTGGTAATTTTTAACGCTTTTTTGGATTAATTCTTTTTGACAACCAACACAGGGTAGGCCCAAGTACTCTTGGATGGCATTACCATCCCCTGCTGCACAAGTTGATTAATTTCATGTTTAATGAATTATCCACCACCTTTGAATGCTGATAAGATGGAGAAAATTAGTGGATGATTACTGTATCAATTTAGTGTAAAACATCATGTGTACAACCCAAATCATAGTCATATTATTCAAATGTACTACTATAATTGACAAATAAAGCCAAAGATTGGTCTTTTTAATCTTCCATTAACCCAGTGAGACGTTCCCTAGGCGCCAGGGAACATACAATTGACACTTGTTGCTCACAAGCCCAAATTATTTTAGATTTTTAAATCATAGATACTTGATTTCTCTTCAATGGGTAAAATATGAATATATAAGACTAGCCAGTGTCACTCAATTTTCACAGAATAAGGATACAGGTGGTTAACAGCACCTGATTTCGCCATGTTATGGAAGGATAAGCCTGGGCAAAATGACAGGTTCCAAATGTGAAAGGCCAAATAGGGCGATTAATCGCACAGTATAATCCTTGAGGGACACTTGAAGTGATTTTGGTTCCTACTATGACTTGATGATCAGCAGTTTGGTTAGGTTCTGGTTAACATGTATGAAGTGCCCCTTATATTATAAAATCTGATTTGGTAACCGCCTGATATTGGCATATAGCTTCTGGTTTCTATTTGGCACTATACCATTATTAAATACAAAGTTAACAAACCCTTGTTTTCAATCTGTCAGGGCATCATACTTCCAGTTATAAAATAATTATTAGTTTGTTCCAGTAACTCTAGCATATTTTTCAAATTATTCCTTTAATACAAAAGACCTCTTTATGAGGTCATAAATAATAAATCATAACTGTGCAAAAGAAAAACAATAGCAGGAGCAGAGATCTCTAAAGAGCCAAAATGCAGTGGTAATGTGCTCTATGCTCCTTCAGAGGTTGCGGTCTTAGGGCCAGCAGTATCATGGATTTTTTGATGAACTATGTCAGGAGCAAAACCAGTTTCTTTACCAGCTGATTGGACACAATATTAATTTTTGCTTCACTGTTTATTATAGCTTAAACTTTTAGCTTGTTTACAGTGATTTCTCTTGGCTTTTTGCTCTCTTGGCACCAAGCAGAAGTTAAATTGATGTACTTGGAGGTGCCAGAAAGAGAAAATGGGTGGAACTTAACTTTTTAGAGATTTAGAGGCTCATAGAAGTTATCATAACTGGATATTATATTTCTTGAGATTTGGACTTAAACAAATTTAAGCATAGGCTGTAAAAAACTATATCAATAAAGGGATAGTACTGTTTAAAATACCATGGGAAAATTAGGAATATTATGAGTGATAGGTGAATACCACATGTGAGGGTGGAAAGAGTTCAGTAATGTAGGAGGCAATAGCACTGTCCAGATTCAGAGTTGAAGCAGATCAGTATTCCTTGTTGTAGGCTGGACTGAGATTAGATAATGATAGCACCACTAAGTGATTTTCCATTATTTGTTACTAGGAAGCCAATAAGGAATGAGGCATAATATGTGCGCAAGGTGGTTAATGGAGTGTATAGAGAAGTTAAACAGCGAATACATTCTCAGGCCTAGTATCTGGATGAGTAGTAAATCAGCTTAGACATGCTTCCCTATCTCATCAGCTAATGGAGCACTAATAGACAATTTACCCAGAGTTCATTAGGTCATAAATTTGGCATTATGGGAAATTGCTTAAAGTTTGAGAATATAAGATAAATAGTGATTTTGAGAGTTAGGCCCAATAAAACATTGATAGATAAACCATAATAATAATAATAATTTTATTTGAGGTGGGCAAACCTTGAGACAAATATGTCACACCAAAGAAAGGGGGAAAAAGTGAAATAAAAGGGGGGCCGCGACCTAAACCTGAGTACCAAGGGGAGAACATTGTGGTCAGTGTTCCCATAGGACCTGGCGGTGTTGGAGGGGTTCGCTTGAGCTGCTTGGTAAATTTATGCTGTTGAGGCAGGTTTGCATTTCTGGGTCGACAGTTAGGAAGGGTAGCAGACTCCAGCTCTGCACCATTCTCTGAAGTCAGCGTGGAGTTGCTTCACCGAACAACCAAATATTGAACGCTTTAATTATATTTTTGTTAAATCAATTGCAAATCTCAACAGGATTTGGGGACATATTTTGAATTGCCACAAGATAAATTGTGTGAATTGTTCATAGAGATAATGCAAAAATAACCACTATGAGCAATTCTGGGATTGGTGATTCAATATTAAGTGCCATAAAATTTGTGATCAGATAGAGTTTGGTGGGTATGTGGTTGGGTGCCATCAGTGTCTACGCTAGTTTCCATACTAGCCAGGCTGTTGGGCACTCTTTCATCCTATGCAGCAGGGTGTCTTTCATGCCACATACTCTGCAGTGCTCCTGGGTTGAATCAGACCACTCGGCTGTTTGATAGGCCCTGTGCAGGCAACACCAGATGTTCACCCTGATTTTTGGGTGAAGTAAATCATGGGTTGCAAATTTCCAAAAAAAAATTTAAGTTTTTTCATCATATGGCTTATCATTATGATCCAGGAGGTCGATATGGGATAGAGTTCATGCTCTTGGTGGGGGGTATTCCACCACTGAGACTTGTGCGCCCCTGCATTCCTGGGTGTAGGCATGGTTTGCAAACCCTCAACTGCGTTGCCCCCTTAAGATACTGAGAGGGAACAGCCACACATCTTAATAGATGATCTTCAGTACTGCATGGGAAAAATTTGAGGACTGGTTTGGGCTGTGGCCTTTGGATTGGCCGCCAGGTAAGACAAGAGGGTGTTTTGGGCTGTGTAATTGGCAAGTCTGAGGTCCCTGGCCAGGTTGATTCATACAGCATGCAACCAGTGGTTTAGTTTGGGGTTTGAGCTTGTTACTCTGACTATCCACTTACCAAAAATCTAATCAGATTGGGCAACATGGCTGGTGGGGCCTAGGCCTCCTTCTGCTCTTAATCCACGAATCAGGCCAATTTGTATTGGGGCTCTTCTGCCTTCCAACAGCCACAAATCAGTAAGGCCCTGATGCGGTCATGGAAGTTTGAGGAGAAGGGAACAACCGTGGCTGGGAACCAGAGGATTGGAAACAGGAGGGAATTTGTGACTGTGAATCACCCTATGAGTCCCATTTGCTTCCCTCTGAGGGAGGTGATGTGGGCTGCAAGCTTCCAGATGAGCCCATCCTTGATCCTGGGCAGGTCTGGCCCATTGGGGTTCAGGGTGATGCTCAGGTGTTTCACTGGGCTGCCCAAAGGCATCACCCTGAACGGGGCCCAGATTCTGCCTAGTTTTTTGTTTTTATTGGATGCTATGGGGAGGCGGGTATGATCATTGCATGCTGGCAAATTGTATGAATTCCACAAAAAAAAGATTTTACTTTGATTTATTTTATTTTTTGAATTTTTGCTTCTGTTCACCTCAAATATTTTTAATTTTCACCTTAAATTATTTAAATTACAATTTGGGCAGAAAGTTGATTCATCACTGGTTACATCATCCATGGAGATGATTTGAGACTGACAATTAGGCTCTCAACTATTGATTGGCAAAATTAAATTTTTCAAATTGTTTAAATTGAATTCTGAGACTTTGTAATTATTCACTAAATTTCAACAGCTGATTTTGTCAGGGCTGGCGCCCAATTCATCACCAATTACATCATTTTTATGAAGTTCTGAGACTTTAGATTAGATCTCAGTTGTTGATATTGAGGTCTAGTTAAAGAATTATTTGATTTAGGTTCCAAGACATTGCTTTTATGCATTAAATTGGTTAAATTAATTTTTCCAGGGTGGCTGACTGATCCATCACCAATTATGTCATACTTGGTGGAAATCTGGGGGTGGAAGGCGAGTCAGTAAGGGCGTACGGCTACCAACCTGAAGGTTGCAGGTTTGATTCCCACCTTTGCACATCAATCAGGGTGCCAGCCAAAGGAAGCTATTAGCGGTTAGTAGGTCTAATACCACAAAACCTTACCCATGACGTAACCAGAAAAATTTGAGTCCCAATATGGAGGTGGAAAAACTTTCTTTGACAGAGTTGACCCTGTTCAGGTTTCATGTTGTTTCTTTTGTTTCTTTCTTTTGGTAATGCCTGTCCCCTGGTTGGCTTGCCTCAGTTAAATAAAATACTTGGTGGCAATCTGAGACCTGCAATTAAGGTCTTGGTTTCTGATTTGCTGTACTAAATTGGTTAAGTTGTTCAAATCAATGCTTGAAACTTTGGTGTTTTGCATTAAATTATTTGAATTGATTTTGTAATTTTGGCCAATTGACTCAATGCCAATTCAGTCATTTTTGGGTGAATTCTGAAACCCATAATTAATTGTATAGCTTACCTGCTTTTCTAAACTGATCTTTCATTTAAATTTGGATCAGCTGATGTGACAATGATGTCATTATTGACATCAAAAGCTGGCTCCTGATTCATCACATCTATGAACAATCTGACTTTTGATTTTTCTGTATGCATTTTTTGGATATTGTAATTTGTTCAGTTTCGCTTCTCCTGACTCTCCATGACATCAGTCTTCCTCATACATCCACAGCATCGGGTATATAAGGCCCAGTTGTCACCCACCCCAGCCACCATTTCTGGCTGAGTGGGGGTGGCAGGTGGAAGGGTGGCTCTTTCCAGGGCCAGTTGGCAAACCCTGGTTCAAGTTTCACCACCCTGGTTTTTTAAATGGGTAATTTTTGTGCCACACGACAGTAAAATCTCTGTTTTCATATTGTTAATTCTTGCATTACTAGCTGACTCATATTGTTGGATGACTGACTCGAGTTTCTCTGAGTCCTCCGAGCTTGAAATTCCTATGAATGCATCATCAGCATATGCCAGAGCTTTCTCAGTGGCTGCCTGCGCATGTCGATGCCTTCCAGCTCTGCTTCCGCCACCTGCAACACTGGGTCAAAAGCCATGTTGTACAGTAAGGGGCTCAGCGGGTTCCCTTGCCTCACCCCACATTGCGGTGAGATTTTGGCTGGCTGGAACCTGGGGCCTAAAACTGATATTTATGTTGCCATCATTTGATTCATTGCCCAGTTGATGAATTTTTGTGGCAGGTGTGTTCTCTCCATGCAACAGTGTAAGTACGACCAGTCTACCCTGTCATAAGCTTTTTGTTGGTCTAGGAATACTAATGCTCCGCTAGAGTTTGACTGGGTGATGTTGGCAACTGTATGGATGTTGTCCCAGATGTTCCTTTCAGGGACAGATCCATGTTGGTTTGTCAAGATCACGTTTCTCCTGATGGTCCCTAGATGATGTGCCAGGATTTTCAAAAGCAGTTTGGAGTCAGAGTTTATCAGCGAGATTAGATTCCAGTTGTCAGGTGAATGTGTGTCTTCTTTTTTGTAAAGGAGAACCAGCAGGGCTTTGTCCCCCCAGGCATGAGCTTGGTCTCATCCAAGCATCTGTTAAGCGTGGCGAGGAGGATGTGGCTGAGGAGGTCTGGGAATATCATAATCAATTCATATGGAATCCCATCAGGTACTGGGCTCTTCCACTGGGGAAGGCTTTTGATTGCTGTATCGAGTTCCTCTTTCATTATTGGTGCTGTGAGTGCTGACATGTCTAGGGTTGGGGGTGGCTCAGCCTTCACAAGAAAGGACTTGATATCCTGAGGTAAGGCGCCCTTGTTTGAGTATAACTTTGTTTAGTATTCATGGGCTATGTCCGCTAGCGCCTCTGGGGAGCGTGCTATGGTACCATCTTGCACAGCCAGAGCATCACAACAGGTTCAGGATTTCTGGGTGGTGAACTGATGCCTGAAGAATCTCGATAATTTTCCATCCTCAGCCACCACTTTTGCACCTGCATGTAATGCAAGCTTTTTCTGTGCTTGCTTGCTGAAACCTTGGATCTTGAGGGTGAGCTGAACCCATTCCCTCATCAGATTGGTGCTGTGGCCCGCTTGGGGGCATTCCTCTTGAGATGTGTACATTAGTTGATCGCCCTTTGGAGCGCTGATGCCTCAGCCACATGCCTCCTGGAGGAGGTACATTTTGTGGCTGCAATCATTTTGGCCTTCAGGCGTCCCCAGGTCTGAATTGGTTCTTCGCTGAGGGGTCCCTACATCACTAGCCAGGGTTCAGACTGCTAACCAGTGGGAGAAGTTGGCGTTAGCTACAGTTTGTGGGTGAATCTTCTCCCATTTTTGGAGTGGCTGTGCATGCAGTTCTGACCTCAGGGTAATCCTTACCAACTGATGGTCTGAGTTGGTGACACTAACTGTCTTGAAGTTTTCTACCATATGTTTGAGGGTCACCAGGATGCAGATTAGGTCAATATGTGTCATTGAGGGCAGCTCGCCCTCTCTGACGTGTGGCCTTGTCATGTGCTCAAGGGTTGGCGCATCCTTTAGGCATGCCTCGATGACCCCTAATGCAGCCATGAGCAACGCAAGATCCTGGTGCCCGCATGGATGATCAATGTAAGGGGGCCATCTGTCTGTGGCTCTTGTGAGACAGCAGTTCATGTCCCCTAGGAGGAAGCTGTTTTCTGGTAGTGATAAATTGGCCACCTCTTAAAAGAAGTTGGCGCAGTCGCTGGGATGTTGGGGGTATAAGTATTGACTAGGGTGTACTGATTTCCCTGCCAGGTGATCATGATGGCCAGAACTCCCCCCTCAGGCAGTGACTCTCCTGGATCTCCAGGATGTCAACCGGAGGGATTTGCAGATACTGAATTTTCTTGGCCCAGGATGTGGTGGCCTTCAGCCCTGCGATATTGAATGTCCCTATTGTGACTGGATTACCCAATCCACCCAATCTGCCTTAATCGGATAGTTCCAGGCCATTTGACTCAGTTCTATCATGATTTAAGCGATTCAAGCGATGAGTACCCATTTGGGAGCTCTGCGCCACTGAGCTTAGCCAAGCTGAGGCAGCGCTTGCTCTATCAGTAGCTGAGCCATCTTGAAAACTTTTGTGACCCTTGTTCTGAGAGTTTTTTGTTGAGAGCACAGGTAGGTGACCAGAGTTGTGAACTCCAGCCTGAACCAGCGCCAGTTCGTTTCCCACTCCTGAGGGCTGCATCTGTCCCTGTGTTTCCGCCTGCATCTGCTGGTTTGCTGTCCCCTTCATTGGCTCTTCAGGGGTCTCTCTCAGGATTTTGAAACGGTTTACATTTCCAGCATTATTTTTTTCTGGGATCTGATTCATTTTTTTAGCTCCCTCAGCCCTCACTCTGGCCTCTTCTCATTGCTTTGCTTTCTCCTCTGCATTGCATTGTTTGGCAGTGATCGGTTCAACAATCTGATACTTGCCATGTTCCCCCCAGTTGAATGGGGTTGTTGCCACCTGAAGTTTACTGAATCTTTCGTCATTTTCATCTATTTCCTCGGGGTCCTCCTCATCCTGCTGCTTTCCTACAGCAGGGCATGCATGGGCCTGATGCCCAAGAGCCTGGCATTGCTGGCAGATGGGAGGAGCCTTCTCTGGGTTGACTTTAAAGGGGCCAGATGCTTGTCCCTCTGGCAAGATGAACTGTGCGACACATGGGATCAGGTTGGGGTCAGCTTCTTCTTCAGGCTTGGGGTCAATAACTGCGCGTGCCTTTCCGCTGCAGAGTTCCAGCATGAGGTTGAAGCGTTGCAGCTCAAACTGCTTTACTCTTCCAAACTTCCTCAAGGCCTTTGATTAGCTCCACTTCAATGAAGTCATGGTGGAGATCAGTTGGGAGATCTTCAAAGGAGATGAAAAGGTCATTCTCTTTGTTCCAGCGGTTACAGTGTACCTTGATGTGGTGGGGCATGCCTTTATGGTTACCTCATTGATGACCTTTGCTGCAGCGTCCACCTGCTCCACCGTGGCAAAGCCAATACCTACAAATTCTCAACAGAATTCTTTCTTAATAAAAATGGCATTTTCAAGCTAAAAATTTCTTTTTTTCTGTGATCGCCAACAAGATCTCTGGGTGTTTGACCCCAAAGTTCACTCTAACCCCATGCTTAATGGTGGAGGAGGGGAGTGAATGACAGATATTATTATAAAGCATATACTGGTGCAGCATTTTCAAGTACCCTTCGGTAGGGACTTGCATCTGTAATTTGGTCTTGTTCACATGGCTTATCAGGAGCTCCTTGTGGGAGCATTTGATGCCCTTAGGGAATGACATGTTGGTGGAATTACCAACCTTTGCAATGTTTGCCCAGGGCTTCTGATTGGAGTTGTGCATCTTTTCCTTCTGTATCGATTATTGAATGTTCAGGTTCAACTTGAATCTTCCTTCTCTCTATAAAAGTGACGCTTAGGAGAAAGAAAAGCAAATAATGATAATAATAAAAATAATAATAATTTTATTTGAGGTGGGCCAACCTTGGGACAAATATACTGTACTGATAGAGAGGATAGGGAGTAGGGAGAAACAATATGGGAGTGGAGGACAAAACCCAAGTACTGGGGGTAAAACCTTCCTGCGTGTGTTCTGATAGGCTGGGATTACATGAATCTAACTTCACTGATTCATTTGGTTGGACCGAGGCATGGTGTGCGAATCCACATGTATTGATATCCTCTTTGCACAGAAAATTCAATTAATGCAATTTCTGCCATGATGAGATTTGAACCCATGACATGAGGAGTGATAGCGGGACGCCCTCCCGGCTATGCACTTCCCCTAATAATAATGATAATAATAATAATAATGGGCTCTAACACAACTAATATCAGATAGGAATAATAAACTGATTTCAAAAGTAATGATATAGGTGACATAAATTAAAGTAATGAAAATATCATATCCCTAAAGTCGAGGCTTTATCTGAATTAAGGGGAAATCTGACATAGCCCCCTTCTAGCCTCAACTGAAGGTGACAATGATTCTACCAGGGGTGGCAAGCCTTGTTAGGGTCCTAAACTACCAGAGTTGGGCTGGATGTGATAACCCAAAGTAGTTGGGTTAGTTATCAGCCTGGCGAGTAAAAGATTGGTTCCAATTCTATAATCTTTAGGTAGTCAGTGGTAGGGAAGAGTATTTCATAAAATCCATACCATTAAAACTGGATCTTGAATGGGCGGGGATCCCAATGTTGGGTTAGATAATTCAGCTTATCAGTGGCAACATTAGTATTGGCATCAGGAAGGAAGTGCTGAGTGTGAGGATAAAAGGTATGTAACGTAAGTTTAGTTCAAAAAGAGTTTGGCGGTGCAAATCTTAAAAGTGGTACATATTCTTGTCATGGTAATCAGTAGCATCAGCTTTAAATTTGAGATAGAAAAGGGACATAATAGCATAGGCAGTACTCAAATATTTCTGAAAGATGAATACAATGTGAAGTAGAGAGAGGAAAATAAGAAACTGACAGTGAAGCTGCATAAAGCAAATGTATGTATATCTTAACCTAACCTGAATTAAAATTAAAATTAGCTTCAGAGAAAATGGCAATCTGATGCAGTGATAAACCTCAGCATCCCCCTTAAGAGCTTTTATTGTGAGTATGCAGCAAACGGCAAGCTTAGTAACATGAGGCAAATCCATTTACCAAGGATTAAATTGATTAGTTTAGCCTAAATTGAGGATATCAAATTTGTGGTTAGACATTTAAAATTAATAAAATTAGCCTGGCTATTTAAATCCTTAAGGTTCAGCTGTTTTAGGCGCAGCAACTGTCAATAGAGTGTCTATAACTCTCCAGTTACCAGCGTGATGGTGCATGGATCACAGGACCAACGCAAGGGAAATAATTGTCAGTATTAATAGAAAGAAAGCCCTGAAAAGGGTGCTTGAGCTAAAAAAACATAAGGTGAGGTTGTTAAGCGTGGAGTAGAATAATATGAATTGTACATACAGCAAAACTTGGTTGGACCCCAAAGGGGAGTCTATATCCAGGTGGTATCGGTGCAGGAGTTTAAGGTTACTTTGGTCTGAAGGCCCAAGAGGACAAGCTGTGCACCAGATGAGATGGTGAAACTTACACAAAGAACATTGCTAACGTTGCGTGAGACCTCCTCAAAGAGGCCACGTACAGGTTCACCCAAGTTAACATAAAAAACGTAAAGCTAATTAAGCTTTATTAAAGGTAAGATGCTAACGAGAAAGGTTGGTCTCAAGTAAACATATTTAAGCCAACATATGTAAATCATCAAATGGAGAAAGTGGTACTAAGCCCTGGTGCGCCAATAAGTGCACACTTTCATCTGACTGAGTGATGTACTTCAGTTTTGACTGAACTCAACTGATCACTTGAAGTTAAGCCTGACCTGAGGCATAAATTTCATAAATTGAACTGGAAAAAAACCCCATTCACCAATTAACCGAATCAAGACACCATAATTTAAAAGGTAGCACATCCGTTTTAATCCTATGGCCGTTATACATGGCTGGCATTTTGCACTTCATTTGAACAGACCCGGGCATACCTGACCTGTACCCTGCGTTGTAAAATGTGTGCCTCAAATCAGATAGGTCCAGAAGCTTAATCTTCTTGGACTCTTAACACCCAGCCTTGTCCTGGAAATTGACTCCTTCTATAAATTCATATAAACATGACATTACCCTCTCCTCTTTTGTGGTCTCCATTCCCCCCTCCAGGGGCATTCAACAAGGAAAAGTTTTTTGTGAGCAGAGGCCAACTTCATGGAAATGACAGCTTTCTTAGCTAGAAACCTGCGGCTTCAGGGAAATGCTCGTGGAATGATACAATTAAGTCTTGGTCAAGGACACGGTACCGTTCTGGAACCCAACTGTTCTCCACTGTGTCAAAATCCCTTGTAAGATACAAGATACTCAAGCCTCCTTCTTTCCTGACGTGTGGCTACTATATCCTCTACTTCCCACTTTTGCTTATCCACGAGACAAGCCATAGAAGTCTCTGGTGGTGCCCACAAACAATATGAGCTTTTTTTCATGAAATACTAGAAAAGATTAGAAATGGGGGGAGAACCAAATGGTATAAGGTGTGACCCACCTTTATGATGACGTGATGTGGCCCAATCCTCTTTAATCCAAGTCCTTTTCATGGTTGCTTAAGAGGGATGTTTTTAGCATCCAGTTTACGAGATCTCCTTACTTGTACGCTGGTCCAAATCGTCTCTTACCATCAGAATTTTCCTTGTAAGCCTGCGTTACTGCATCTAAATTTGTGCTCACCCCCTGGTGTACTTTCTTGATCACTTTTTCAAAGTCCACCACCGCTTCCACCTTGAATCCACAACTGGACTCCATGTTGAAGGCGGAATTGAAGCTATAATTGTTGAAGAGGAGTGAAAAACCGATTGATGCAAGTTGGGCGTTATTACAACTAAAATGGGCCATGGGGAAATGAGAAACAAACCTAAATGGTCTGCGGCGGTGTAAATCCGCAAGAACTGTTTGAGGCACTAGTTCTCTCGTTACATCTGCCCATCTTATTGGGGTTGATAGGCAGTTGAACGGCAGGACAAATTTTCAGAGACTTACACAACTTTTCCCATAAATGGAGGTAATCCGGGGTCCACAATTGCTAATTATTTCTTGGGGGACCCCATGAAGAGCAAACACACTAGTGATATAGAGCTATAGCCATCTCAACCGCGGTGACTGTGGTTCTTCAGGGAATAAAGTGGGCGAACTTTATAAAACTTTCCACCATCACCAGATGGCATAGTAGCCAACGGATAAAGCAATTTCACAATAAAAAAACTGATAGATAAATCCAAGGCCACTCAGCCTTTTGAACTGGTACCAACTGCCTGATAGTGGCTGGCAATTCAGTTTCATTTGGTTGCAGACCAGGCACTCTTTACATTACCTAGCCACCTGCGTGGCTAACCCCTTCCAATTGTAAGTGCGGAAAATTTTCTCCAGAGTCTTCACCCTCCCAGGATGACCAATGATGATTATGTCATGATGGTCCCAGATGATTTCCAAGCGAAGTAGTCCAGTGGGAACCCGTAGGCGCCTCTGAAACCACACCATCTCATCCTTCATGTGGTAACCTCTAATAATGTCCTACTGATTTAACGCGCTCTTGGAAAGGACCATATTATATTTGGTCAACAAAGGCTGAGAAAGGACTACCTTTCTGAACATACCATATTTCTCCGTATTTTCCCAGAGGAGCAAATGCTGGCTCGTGGGCCAATGGGAGAGGGAAGGAGAGACACAATCTTACCCAACAGAATCATCAAATGGTTATTATACTTCTACCTTTTTAGGATTGGGAGCTTGTGCAGGATTATGGTCAATGCATCCGCCAAAACATTCTCCTTGCCCTTATTAAACTCATAAGTGAACACAAATTGGTCCATGGTCTTATACCAGCAGGTTTGCCAAGGGATCAAGCATGAAGTGCGTGGTAATACAACAAGGCACAGTAATCTATATGCATTCATAAGAGCTGGGATGATCTATGCAAGTGATGACGCCAATAAGTCAGCGCCTCAACCACTGCTAGTAACTCTTTATCATATATGACGTAGTTTAACTCAGGGACATCTTCTGAGAAAAGTATCCCACTGGATGCTCTATTCCATCTTTACCTACTTGTAATAAGGCCGCCGTTATGTCAAATTTGAGGGCATCAGAAGCAACAATGAACTCTATTGGGATCAACATGCAAAGAATGGACGTTGACAGCAAAGTACACTTTACCGCTTGGAAGGCATCCTGAAAAGTTGAGGGCCACTGGATCGCTTTTGCCCCACTCTCCTTTACAAGGGCGCCACCATTTTAGATCGATTTGGTCTAGATTTTAAGGAACGTATAAGTCCCCAAAAAACTCCTAAGTTTCTTAACTGAGGTTTGAGTGGGACACTCATGAATCGCTATTCCTTGTCTGGAGTTATCATGTGCCCTTATTCAAACATGACGTTGCCCAGGAAGATGACCTGGGACTTGAAATATTCTCATTTACTTAATTTAGTGTAAGTTTTTCTGTCTTTAACCACTCCACCACTTGAAGAAGGTGTACTGCATGGGACTCATTACCAGGGGAAAACACCAGATTATCACCTTATGTAGGACACCGTGCACACACCCAGCTGGTCCCCCAATGCCGCATCAATAGGCCGTTGAATAATAACAGGGTTATTTTAAAGCCCAAAGGGCATAACTCAAAATTAGAAAATCCCTATTCTGGTACAGAATGCGGTCAGCCACTCCTGGCCCTTCTTGATACAGATCTGATTGAACGCTTTTAAACAATCTCTCTTAGAGAAGACTCTCGCCTTCTCCACATAGCGTGCAATCTGTGAGTCCAGTGGGACGGGATGCAAGTCTGGTACTGTATCGTTGTTGAGATTCCCATATTTACGCATGGGCGTAAGGTACCATCAGATTTCTCCACAAAGTGAAGTGGGAAACATAAGGGGAAGTACTCTTAAAAATCGCGCCTTTGGCTAACTGATACTTAACCCACACATTTAATTCCGCTTCCTCCCATACAGTCAAATGTTAAATTTTGGAAGATATATGCACTAGATCAACGATGATCTTGAACTCGCAATCAAACTCTGAATGAGCTGGTAGCACATTGGCTGAAGCCACATCAAACGAAGATTCCAATTACCTCCAAAGAGGGCTTCAGCAAAGGAGCAATACTGAATGTGTGGATAATGGGCCAGTGGGGCAAATCGCTCTGAAAGTCTGCTTCAGCCAAAGGTACAACTAACTCATGACCATTCTTCAAAGTTAAGGACAAGGTATTGTCTTTAAAAAAGGGTTCTGACGTCAAACATTCGCCACCACTCTACACACAAAACTATGGGGTACAAGAGGTTTTTAATAGCTTGGAAGTAGTCAGACATATGATATTTTCCACCTTAGTAATCCACTAACCCCATATTTTTCAGCTTGGAAATACCTTTGGAAGCCCCTCCTCTAACAATACCACCTGGCAAGTAACTTAGCTCAAGGTAGTCGGCTAGGTCTGATCAATAAATTCTCAGAAGCTCATGTATCCACCAAAGAAGTCGTGCTGATTTCCTTAAAGGGGATGAAAGGGTATTGGTCAATAAAAAATATCCTGAATGATCTTTATTTATAGAAGAGAATTCCATCAATTCACCACAAAATTCTTCTTCAGGCATTAGCATGTCTCCAGGGTACATTTCTACATTCTAGAATGGAGAGGGATAGTTGGCCACTCTTACTACTGAGGTCACATATCCACCATATCTTCAGCAACTGCATAAAAGTTTTGTATTTAAGAAGTAAGTCCTTTTACATCTCTTGGGTTCTGCGGATCATGATTGTGTCAAGTATGGGTTATCTGTAGTGATTTAGTACTCTTTGGGTTCCATATCTGAGCCATAAGAGAATATATATGGCTCAGTTGTATATAAAGATGTCATTATAAAACGCGTTTTAAGCTGTGAATAACCCCATACCCATTTCAGAGACGGGTTATATGACGTTATCTAAGGCTATCACCACCATACCCTTCATCAATGATCTTGCCTGTACCATCCAAATGAAATTTAAAGATTAAACAGTTTATTGGTGTCAATTTTGTTAATTTCGGTGGAAAGTCAGGGAATCATGACTCTTATATTGCGAAGCGACTGTATCCACAATGCATGAGAAAGAAGGATGAGTACTTCACAGTCGGAGGCAGCAAGAATAACGCGAGATGCATAATCATTGGCAAAATGAGAAGAAGGAGGTGATCCCCACCACAGCTGTGGCCAACAGCTGGCGTACCCACTTTGCAAAAGTACCACACAGAAAACGTTCAAGCGCATAAAAAAGGTTGCTCAACTAAAGTCAGGAGAGTAGCTATATCTCTCCAGTTCCAAGTGTGGTGGTTCAGGGAGCACAGGACCAAAATAAGGGAACTAATCATCAGTATCAAAAGAAAGATAGTCCACAGAGGGTGCTTGAGCTAAAAGAACATGAGGCGAGGGTGTTAAGAGTGGAGTTGAATAATAGGAATCGTATATATAGCAAGACTGGGGTGGACCCAAAGGGGAGTTCATATCCAAACGGTGTTCTGTGCAGGAGTTTAAGGTTGCTTTGGTCTGGAGGGGCCTAAGAGGACCAGATGTGCACCAGAAGAGATGGTGATATTTACACAAACAACATTGCTAACGTTGCGTGAGACCTCCTCAAAGAGGCCACGTACAGGTTTGTCCAAGTTAACATAAAAAAGTAAAGCTAATGAAGTGCTTATTAAAGTTAAGATGACCAACAAGAAAGGTTAGTCTCAAGTAAACATATTTAAGCCAACTTGGGGAAATCATCAAATGAAGAAAGTGTTACTAAGCCCTGGTGCACCAATAAGTGCACGCTTTCATCTGACTGAGTAATATACTTCAGCTTTGACTGACCTCAACTGATTAATTGAAGTAGAGCCTGACCCGAGGTAGAAATTTCATAAATAGAATGCATTTCAAACCCACATGCAATTAACTGAATCAAGCCATCATAATCTAAAAGGTAGCAAATCCGTTTTAATGCTATGGCTTTTATACATGGTTGGGCTTTTGCACTTCCTCTGAAACAACCTGCGAATACCTAGCCTGTACCCAGCGTTGTCCACTGTGTGCCTCAAATCAGGAGGGTCCTGAAGATTAACCTTCTTGGACTCTTGGTGCCCAGCCTTGTCCTGAAATTGACCCCTTCAATATAGTCATGTGAACATGACAGTAACCATTTGGTAGGCTTTGATAACTTGCACCCATTTCAGCTTGAATCCCTGGAACAACCTCGAGAATTTTGAGAATGTATTGATCCAAAGTAGTAGCCAAAAATGGAAAAGGGAAAGTATTGAAGTTGTTTGGCCCATTCACCATGAAGATAAATAATTTTTATTTTTGCCCCTCATAAATTTGAGACAGTGTCTGGGTTGTTTTCATCTGATTTTGAAGCAAGGATAAGTCAATATGAATAAAATCATGGAGTTAACAATTTAATTGTCCAAATAGCAATTGGAAGGCAAGAAAATCAGAGCACAGCTTTGTATTAATACCTTAAGGCAAACTGGGTGTCACCTTCTTAAAATTCTTTAATTTAGACTGAGTTCATCAGGGAAGATTAATTCTCTGATGTTGGTATGAAAACCTAAAATATTAGTAATGAAATAAACAATAATGATTAATGAAAGGGTTAGAGTAAATAAAAAGAAAAAGGGTGAAAATAGTTCTTAAACTCTCTAATTTGTTGTAGAGCATCGAGCAGCGTCATTGCAGACAAATGACAAGGGCCCTGAAGCCTTCAAGTTGGCTGTTTCATTAATAAAACAGCGAGAGGCGTCATCACCAGGAAAGTGTTAGGGTATCAAGGCAATTGGTTTGGATATTCTAATTTCATTGTTAACACAGTGAGAAACCTAGTGCTAATAAATGGAGAGAGGGTTGAGGTATTCATTTTGGATGTTCTTATTTTATTGTTGGAACATCAAGGAGCTTAAACACAGGTAAGCAAGGTAAGTGCAGAGGCTTCCTGTCTAGCGAGCCTGATTCTATCAGGAGAAGGCTTCAGCTCAGGCACAGAAACAAACTTGACTTCACAAATAACAGGTTTAAAATCTTTGTACGGCTTGTTTTTGGGGGTTTTTGCAATAACCTCAGCAGAGGAGGATAATTTCAGCTCCATAAGTTTAATTCAGTTGGGCCATTTGAATAGCTGTAAGCATCAAAGTCAGGAAACAAAATGGTGAGGCAATCATTTAGTTTGTCTGCTCCCATTAACTCATAAAGAAGTTTGAGCTCAGCTTAAAATTAAACTTGAGATTTTCTTGGACTTTGTTATTGTTAACATCCAATTCATTGGCAGTAGCAAGTCCAGGTTCTTTTTGATGATATTCATCACAGGAGACTGGAGAGGTCGGCAAGAAGCTTTTTAGGTTGGCTGAAATAAGTTCAAGTTTTATAAATTTATCCCTGGTTTTCTTGAGATAGGTGGGTATATTTGGCGGCGCTCTCACAGAAATTGCTCCAGAATTTAATTGGTACTATAATGATTTGTAGCACCATAATTAATTTCTAATTTTTCCTCTTAAGCTTTAGCACTTTCACTTTCACAGTCAATACCTGCAATTTTCAGCAGATTTTTAGCCTAATCCTTGATTATATCAAGCTGTTTTTCACAATATCACACAATTCATACATATTCAATCACCTTTTTTAGCACTATTGGTGCCCAACACAAAAGGGGAGACCCCATGCATCTTTATTTGCAAATGGGCCAAACAAAGGGATTATCATAAATATAAAGAAATCCTGATATGGCACCTCATATAAAAGCCTAAGAAGCTATCAGGCATTTGCCCTCCCATCTTCAAAATAAGAATGTTTTGAGTCAAATTTGGCTGAAAAGGGGAAATGTTGGACATTTACAAGTCCACTATAATGATATTATTGATTTAAATAACTATAACTATTTTATTGGCCAAAAGACCCTGGCCAATTCTCAGTGGAACCCCACAAATTGGGGTAGCACTACTTCAAATACCTCATGGGCAATTACCACGATAACAAGCAGTCAGATTACTTGGACCACGTGGCAGACTCTGGGTATCCTTTGGATGGTTCTCACCCAGCCACGACCAGTTCCATTCATGCACCTACACATGGACCACCCCCTTTTATAAGCTGGGTGGGGGTCCCCAAGGTGCAATAATTTTTCTAATGAGATTGGCTGAAATTTATTAAACGTTACCTCATGGGTACTTTTGCCAAAAATAACTCCTCAACAATCATTCAGCCTATGTGAAGCGATTTTTCTGATCTTCAATAGGTTGAATTTACATACTTCCTTATATGTACCATACTACGCTATTCTGAACTTACCGATGAATTTCTTCAACCCTTGATACAGTTTAAATACTGAATGGTTAGATATCAAGTGGGTTTATTTCTCTTTCCTGCACCAACACTAATAAAAATTTATAAAACCAGCTTTTTATTTATTAGTGTTTTTATTTTATAAATTAATGAATTGGTTGTGGAATCTAGTGGAGACCAGCACCAGCGAGCAACAATCATCTGGATTCCCATAATCATTTTTTATTCTTCTCTGAAGAGCTTATCTCATTAATGCTGAGATAAATTTCTCTAAATTTAGAGCTTAATTGATACCAAAGTGCATAATGTCAACTATTATAAAAAGTCTGACATCCCCCTCTTATCCAGCTTATATGTTGAATTCAGAACCTTGGTACCAGCAAAAACTTGACAGTATGTCTGATAAAGATGTTTGGCTCTCCCAACTGATGAGTCGATCTGCGTGGCAAAATCTCTTCTGTGGTCCCCCTAGGACTCATACTCCCAGTCAAGTACCCATAATCAGTCCTTCCATGGAACTACCAAAGATAGTATCCAACCCCAACAAAATCAGATTAGCGATCATCTTGAATGACTCGTGACCAATCCTCCCTTGATTATCAATTCCCAAATTAGATTTCAGTACTCTCCTTAAATTCAGCTTCATTTGCAGATACTCCTACAATCATCATTGAACCTCTTGAAGCAATGCCCTCACTCTTGATTGATCATTCCTTGATGGATCTGACATGCTTCCAGAGTTCCTATTCCATCCCAGTCAGCTTTACAAACCAGCCTTTTCTGTTAACCAATACCCATTGGAAACTGTGGATATTTCAAACTCCCCTACACTGAATTGAGGAACTGAGTGACTGGGTTCTGTTCATAGCTCTGAATCCCTCCAATATCGAAAACATCCTAGATTGAGACGCTGCAGCCTATGACCTTCGTTTTGTCAGCAAAGATATTTGAAATTTGGGCCACAAAGCTTCCAGCGCCTCCAAGCTTCTATCGCTCATTATGCTTTTGCTTATAAGAAGCTCATAGTCATCATCTGCATAATGCCATCCACTCCCTACACGACTATCTCATTTCTGACACATTCCATCAGGACCTTACCCCGATGGCTTTTCTTGGGGGCATTATTTGGCAACCCCAACCTTGTTTCCCTTGCTTAATGCCATCTCATATGTCCAATGTTCTTGACAAAGCCAGTTAGTAAGTGCTCAAGACAAACTTTCAGCTCTAGTGCCATATTAGGACATGCGGGTTTATTTTCCAACTTCCTCTTCTTGTTCTGTTGCTTTCCTCCCCAATATGGGGTAAGCATCTGGAAAGTACTGATAATTCCATCTTTCATCCCCTTGTCACATTTTTCCAGGGATCAGCCTCCACTCAACGAACTTGGCTTCAAGTAGGTCTATATCTTGCTAGTATTTAATCTCACATATAATTCACTAATTTGTTCACTCCTACTGCAATACATCCTCTCTCCCCAAGAGGCGACACAGGCGGAATTATCCTTAGTCGAGGATAACCAATAAAAAATATAAAATTGTCCTTTTAGGGGTTTTTAATGTGTTTTTTTCCACTAAATTTTTATCAATTTTTATCTTTTTACAGGACATGACCTTCAATTGGTTCAGTGGTCCATCCTTTTTCTTCAATCCATTGTTATAGTTATTTATCATGGACTCAATTCACTATCCTTCAATCTAAGATGTTCTTGATGGAATAGGCGTCCATTGCCGTCTTTGCAAGGATCTCAAATGGACCCTACCGCAATGCATCTACTTGTTTTTTCTTCCAAATCCATGCATATTGCAGTAGGCATTAATTTCGCCTATTTGGTATTCTGATAAGTCTGGTCAGTTCTTATCATCCGTCATTTTTGCCTTGATTCATTTTCTTCAAGATAATATTGAATGGTTGTGATTGATCTCAATTAGGATATTCAAGAATCATAATAGGTTCTGCTTGACACTCATCCTCGATGTTGGTTCCACCATCAAATTTAAAAATTAGCAGTGACAAGGCCTTCCTTGCATATAGTAACTTGAATGTCGTTTTTCTCATTGTTATATGATGACTTATATTATATGTAAGAATCTCTGAACTAAGGTAAATTCCCCATGTGAAAGTTCTCACTGCGACCAGCTTCCCTAGCATCATGGCCAGTATTCCATTGACACGCTCTACCAGCCCGTTAGATACTGGCTTGTAAGGTACTGACACAACTCCTTGGATCCCCATTATTTCATTCAAGCTTGGGATCATGTGGGACGTGAATTCATTCCATAGTCACTCATAAGGATTAGTTGGCATCCATGGCGGTATACAACATGATCCAGGATAAACCTTGCAGTGCTTATAGCATCCACTTTCACCAGGGCCTTCGTCTCAACCCATCTATACAGATTTTCAATCGCAACTATATAGAATTTTTCTACCCTGGTACTCATGGTTAATGGTCCCATCATGTTGATGGAAATTATATGCCAAGCAAATCCAGTGTGGACCAGTCAATATCCGGTCATGTTCTTGTGAGGCTACTTCAACTGGCACTCCACATAACAAGCCAGGTAAACTGCGACATTGTAGTTGATAGACTACCAGTAATAGTATTGGTGAATGTGATTGGTCATCTTCCTTAAGCCTCCATGCCTGACAACCTTATGCATGACTTAAATGATAGCCACCTGTTCCAATGGTTTTAAAATAGTAATTATTTTCTGTTATTTGTCTTATGGAACTTGTTCACCCTTGGTCTTGGTGTTTCCACCATTTTCTAAATTTCACCTTAGATTTATCAGGACTCATTCCTGATTTCTCCTTCAAACATTCTCTGGAATAGCTCATCCACTTGCTGGTATACCACTTGGACCATTGATAACCTCGAAAATCCATCCACATTCTGACGATAAGCTCCCACTCAGTGGACTATCTCATAATCATAAGCCTGTAGCTTCAATGCTCCTCAGGCCTGTCGTCCTTCCAGTTCTCTTTAATTGTGCAGCCAATGCAGCGAGGAGTGGTCCATCACCTTTTAAAGTGCATTCCATGAGTATGCACCCAAACCTTTTTAAATGCATTATTTACTGCAAGGCATTCACACTCTCTAACAGTATTCATTTCAGCTGTGATAGTATTCAGCTCACATACGCTAACTGATGTTTATCCCTGAGTTCATCAAATTGGCTCAGGATGGCGCCGATTAACATTTATGAAAAGTTGGTCAATATTATAAATTTACAATCAAAATTCGGATATTAATATCTGAAAGTCTATCAAATACTGGTGTTAAACATTGAAAGAACTCTGGGCCTCCTCATTCCAACGAATCCTTTTTGGATTATTCAGCAAATGAAAGAGGGGCTTGGTAATTATTGTGGAATCCCATATGAGTCTTTAGTATCCAACCATTCCAAGGAACACTTGGATATCTCAGACACTTTTCATTGCAGCCATTCACTCGATGGCCTTAATTTACTCAGCTTGCGGAGGGTTTCCTCTAGAGTTGATAATGAATCCCAGATAACAAAACTCTTTCTTGAAGAATTGGCACTTCCTTGGCTTAATATTCAGGTTAGATGTTGAAAGTCTCTTGAAGACCTCTTCCAAGTGGTGTAAATTGCCAGTAAATGTTTTACTGAGCACTTTATATCATCCAAGTACCTCAAGACGCATGTCAACTTCAGGTCATTTAAAATGGCTTCCATGGCCCTCTGGAATGTCACAGGCACATTACATAGACCTTGGGGCTACCTCATAAGTTGATACAGCCCTGCGCGGTGATGATTGTGCATTTCTCCTAGTCTTCCATTAGAAAATCGATTTGGCAATATCCTGATATTAAACCTATTGTGGAGAAATGCTTTTCTTCTCTCAATTGTATAATGAATCGTCAATTCATGGTAGTGGATAGTTATTCTTATTTGATATCTTATTCAACTTCTGTTAATTGAACACCACCCGATTAATGCCATCCTTCTTCTTCACAATCAGGATAGGGCTTGACCAGGGCTTGATGATGGAACTAGAAGCCCATGCTTCACTAGTTTGCTGATCTCCTCTTCCACTACTGCTTCACACGCCTTTGACCATCGAATGGGTATCATCCTTTTTTAGCACTAGTGGTGCTCAACCCAAAAGGGGGAGCCACCACACATCTTTATTTGTGAATGAGCCAAACAAAGGGATTATTGTAAATAAAAAAATCTAATGTAAACCCTAAGTTAACAGCCTAGGAAGCTATATCAGAAGGTGTGGAATCTTTGGGGAAACTTTTGTTCAGCGCCCACTTTAGTTGGTGGACCATGGCGGACAACATAGGGGTTGGGGCATCAGCGACATGTGTCATAAGGAGGTATATTTCTGGATTTTTCCTCTTTAATGAGGCCGGAAGTGTCCCTCGCCTCACCATATTGAGCAAGTTGATGCTCAGCAAAAGTGATGAGAGCAGGCACACAAGTTAAAGACTTGATGCGCTGACATGTTTGGGGATAATTGAGGTCAAACAGAGAAGTTTTTTTCGAATCAATGCAAATGCAGCTCACTCCAAATTTGAGCTTCTTAATTTCGGATTTTGCATCCTCATCAAAATCATGGTGTAAATTTAGGATGGGAGTACCCTAAACAAGAGGTTCCATTGCCCATAGAGATGTTGGTGGAGGGTGTTGGCCGGAGCAGCTGATGCTTTTACTGCCAGTTTTTTTTTTTTTATAAAAGGGAAACCGTTTTTAGATAAAAAACTGTAGGGATGCAAATTGGGAGGATTTAAAAAAATCCTCTAAAGCAAAATCCATCTTGGCATTAAATGGATAGTCACTATTGTCAAGCCATTTGAGACACTTGAATGGATTTAACTCGGCTAATGATGGTCCAGCCACTGGAGTTGGTGCAGTGACAGAACCTGATTGGCTGAAAACAATTGATTACGGCAGCTTAGCAAAAACTGTCTCAGCCATTAGCTCATCCATCTGTAATTCTGAAAATTTTTTAGAAAATTTTAATTTTTAATTGGCTGCAGCTTTGGAAGCACCTGAATTAGCCAATTTTGGGGGCTGGAGGATTGCGCCCACTTGGAATATTTGGGTGAGTTAGCAGCTGGCCTGAGCCAGAAGGAGGAACAGTGTAAGTGGCAAAGGCGGAAGCTGTGGGGCACTTGCACTTTGAATGATCTAATTTGAAGTACAAGGGGCATATGGCGCGGCCATTTTTGACATGCGCCAAAAAAGGATGATCAGGTGCAGATCTGATCACAGTGCGGGGGAATCATGAGGTGGTTGTCACAAGGGAAGGGAAGATCTTTGCAAAGACATGAGGCCTGCCAACCGACCTGCCCCATTGGGAACCACAAATGCAAGACAGGTCTGCGCCATAAACAGCAAAACCCTCCATCAGTTTGTGGCAAAGGCGTTAAGGGGGAGAAATGATGACAACCTGGCAAACTGGACCACCAAAGTGGCCTCATCTGGGAGCCGCATGCAAACAGTGGGATAGGAATATTTTTATAAAATTTTGGCAGCTTAGATGCTGACACCACATCATTGTATGAGTGGAAGCTAAGATCAAAATACCAATAAAGGGGCATAAGTCAATATAGCCAGCGGGTTTAAAAACCACCGTGGCCATCTCAATGATGGCCGCGCTTGTGTATGGGAAAAGATTAACATATTTTCCCTGGAGGCCAAAATAAAATTGCTCCGTGGGAGCACCAAAGGGCTCTGTAGCACCACTTGGGAGCTTGCGAGTTGGTGGGCCAAGTCCAGAGGGGGGACATAACGCCTGGTAGCGTTGGGAGGGCTAGCAGAACCAGACTGGGCGCGCTTACTTGGCAGCCAAAAGATGCCAGATGGCAGCATACCACCACCCCAAGCTGGGGCAGCAGGCAACAATTGCATCGACATTGGCAAGATTTGGCCATTTGAATGGTCATTTTTCATATTTTATAAAAAAAACCGAATTTGGCTTATATTTAGATATCAAAGCAAAAGAAAGACTTTTATATTGGTATCATCCTTATTGGCAATTTTTCTGGTGTCAACTTTATGATAACATTCTGTGCACATCCCAAATTATGGTCATCCTAAGAAATTACTGCCCAATACTTGCCAAATAAATTGAGCACCTTCTCCTGCTGTCTATCCATCAGATCAGTGAGTTGCTCTCAATTAACCAATATATTGATACTTTTTGTCACCCTTGCTGGTAATCCCATCTCATAGAGGGCAAAATCGTGGAATTCTCTCAATTCAGCCATTGGGATTAGATGAACAAACAACACAATTTGCTTTCTTCTCAATGTTCATCAGTTTTTCACTCACGTTCGCCAGGAGAACTCGAAATTCTCCATGGCCTGGCATAATCATTCCATGAGCACCCAAGGCTCTACTATGGACTACTTCTAGGGGCTTTTAATCTCTCCATACAGCAGCTCAAGTATCTCAATATCAATCTTGTATTGACTGTGATCCTCAATCCTGGTGGTATGGTCCTCAAATTCTTCATTCTCAACGAAACTCCCCAATTTTACAGGATTTCCGTCATTATTTATCGTTGCTTTTGGCCAACTAATTGGTAACAAATTGGGACAATGTCATCATTATAATCAGATTGATGAAATTATTCTTTTTGGTCAGTGTAGCTTCCCCATCTTTCTGATAAACCTATGGTAACGTCTGACCCAGTATGGTCAACTTTTTATCTTCAAAGTTATATTTGACTCCGTACTTCCATAGAAACTCCGTCCCATTCAGAATATCATAGCTTTGGTTGGCCAAAACTTTTGCTGGGGCAGATACCACTAAAGATCAAACTTGGGGTGGCAAAGCGCTATACTCTCAACAGGAGATGGTGGTATTAAGCCCAGCTGTCCCATGTTATTTCTTTTGTTCTAGATCAGGTGATATTCTCATCTTCTTCAACAGCTAGGTCAAGACAATATTGATTGGCGCTCCACTGTCAACAATTGCCTACTCCTGTACTTGATTAACCAGTATATCATTGAATGTACTCTTGGAGTGTTGTAAAATTGTATTTACTGAGTGTATAGCGGTATTATTTTCCAAATCAAGGGTGTGAATAATTAGCATCAAAAGATAAGGAAACAATTCCTTGATCACGCTAAGGGGGATAGACATGTTTGCCACATCTAACTTGACCTTAGTCAATTCTTCCATATTTCCCACATCTCAAAGCTTGTCCTCTAGTTGTCACACATATGGATGAGCAACTTCCTTGACTCTTTCAAGGTGAATCCCCTTCGCTCCACATCTAATTACTGCGTTAACATCCAAATTGACCACTTGATACAGTTGATCCTGTGAATCATCATCAATGAACAGATCACTAATGTCAATCTCTTTATGCAAGATATCAGGGGGAACAGGTCTATCCACAGCTCTAGACTGTTCCCCGTCTAGGCTGCAGCCCTTTTCCTGACTCTTGTGCAGGTTTGGCCTAAATCGCCTGGACTACATTGATCTGTTCCTTTGACTTCTTACATTGAGCAGCAAAGTGTCATTTTCCTCCACACTAAAAACAGCATTTATTTTTGCTTATTGATCCACTTCATTTCTTTGGGATTATTTCCCATATTGATTCTATTATTGGACTCCTTAGCACTCTCTGTCCTCTTCTAATGATTCGAATTTTGAACTGGATTCAATTGAAACTTCTATTAGGGGCATAAAATGTAGCTCCTAATATCTTTAAATGACCCACCATCTATGAGGTGGTGATCTCAGTAGCAAACATAGAATACATAACTTGATGTAAATCATGAAAGGGCTAAAGGGCCACTTGCAATGTGATCATGCGTTTGAATCCTCCAGTACTTTTGCTCCAACCAAATCTGTGCTTCTTGGTAGAATCAATAAGCAAAACTCTCTAAGGATTCATACTTCTAGAACTAAATTCCCATGAATTCCTCTTAACGCTTTGACATATGCGTGGGACTTCCAAATTCTTTCATTATGGCCTTGGCCTCTGAGTACGACCAGCTGTCCCCCTCTAGATGGGGTAACACTAAGTTCTGTTAATCAGTGTCTAAACAGTTCATCACCATTAAAGCTTTTTGACAATTGCTGTACCAGAAAATTGTCATGGCAAATAATTAAGAAAATGCAGGAGCATTATCCCAATGGAATTTGGTTAATTTTAACGTAGTTCAAATTCCTCCGAAGTTTCTCTAGCCACCAATCTTAGTTCAGCTAATTGACTGAATATTGTGATTTCTGTAATCATCTCCAAAATGGCTGTGATTACAGTCGGCATATTATGAGGAATAGTCAACATCCCAACTGAGTTTTTGGGGCCTTCTTTGATGTTGGTCGCTGCATAGGGCTCACATTCACATTTATGAGTATTAAACTCTTTAATTGCTTTATTAAACGCTCTATATCTGCGCTGAATGCCTACAATTGAACACAATCCACTTCATAATCAGTTTTTGAGAATAAAAATTCTTAAACATGATCTCCTTACTTTTTATTTAATGACGTTACTTTCCCTAGCAGCTCATTGCCAAAATTAGAGATATCTATGACTCCTTCCTCGATCTTGGTAACTCTCTCCTCCAAGTAGTAAATTCTTGATGATTGGCAGAATTCAAGGCGTTCTTGTTGAAAGTTTCCAACTCCATCCAGAGTTTTCTTGACTCATCCTTGTATGACGTCTTGTACTTTTATATCCTACTCAACTAACCCTTGTAATGAGCACCAATTGTTAAAATCCTGAAACTATTTCCCCTGTAGTGAGAACCAATTTATAATCCGGGGTTCTTCACCACTTGATAGTTCCCAAGAGGTTAACTGCACAGGTTTGATGTGTGCACACTTTGCGTTGTCTGATAAAAATGATATTTAATTGATAAAAGTATGAAGACTATTATCCTTAGTTGAATAATAACCGATTCTGGTCTAACACTTGACCTTAATTTCTCTTAAAATACTCTTGATGTCCTAAGTAGGGATTTATACACTTATCCGCCTAACTTGATCCACGCTCAGATCCCTGGTTTATGGCCTTTCCTCAGGTCTCACAGAATCTACAGAAATCCCATCTAAGCTCAGCTTCTCTTCTTAGGAACCTTGATTCTTAATCTTTATCCTACTAAGGAGTCCTCAAGTAAAGCACACAAGCAATAATTTTTGAAGATGAATAGAACTAAAGCCAATAATGAATTCTTCTATTTTCGCCTTTTCTTTATTGTAGTTTATCAGAGGAATTTATAGGGGAATTCGGCGCCCAACCCTAGGTTGGCGTCTCACCCATTAAATGGCAGCCGTTGTCATTGAATTCCCCTTTTGTCATCTCACCAACAATGGTCTTCCCCATCTGGGTATGATTCCTTTTTCAGACATCCTTGAGACCTAAACGGAAAGTGTCAGAATACGTGTCCCTAATATTTCCACTTGCTTTCAGCAAACCAACCATATTTGTTGAGTGACCTGCTTAGTAACGGGACTTGTTACCCATTATGGCAGGTTGTGAACCAACTGATCGATTTGCTAGTTTAAGATGGTATCACTCTCTTTGCAACTTGGTCCCTAAATTCCCAATTGGTCAGTGATGAAACCTGACCAATCCCAATCAGTACACCTGATAGTTAATCATCACTCAACTATCAGATGCCCTCATTCCATAAGCAGCTCTGCCCGATGAGATCTTAAGCATTCAACCAGATCGATCCCTGTTGAATCCAATCCTGGTGAATTACCTAAAAGTTTTCTGAACATTATTAATTTCAAAATTGGGGTCAAGCAATATACAATTTAATCGCCATAGGTAATTATCCCTAGCGACCCATGGTAATCTAAATGGCTGGAAAGGTGGTAAAAAATCCCAACACAATAGAAGACAGCATCATGGTAGGAGCATCAGCAACATGTGGCATAATGAAGTATAGTTGTGTGATTTTTGTAAACGAGGCCGGCCATATCAATTCAATATCACTTTTTACTTCTTCAATACTATCATCATTTAAATTAGTGCATGGCTCAAAATTTCCATAGCACATGTGACATCCAGTTAGTTTCAAGCTCAGTCAGATTACAAGGAATAGACCCAGCGCATATCTGAAAAGTAGAGAGTCATCATATGTCCTGTTTCATTTTTTCATCTATATATTGTAGTAAGGGTGATTGAATTTTCACAAAGTGGCAACTCAGAGTGCCCCAGTAGTGAACACCTGATCTCAGCTTTGTAAACTCATGTCAACGATCTGAGGGTAATTGGTCAGCTACTCAGAGGTTCCAAGCAGGACAAATTGGGTAGAACTTACCTTCTCTAGATATTTAGAGGTTCCTAGCAAATCACGTGTCTGAATGCATTTTAGTCCTTAAGAATTAGACTTAAACTGAAGTTTGAGTATGGGCTGTAAAAATTACTTTTCAAGAAATGGATATGACTGGATGATAAGTTACACCTACTGATAGATTAAAAATTAAAGTTAAGGCAAGCCTCGAGATTGAGCAGAAAGTTATATTGATATGAAGCAAATCACTTGAAGTATCAATAGTTTTGCATATTGAGGGAATTCTGCTGAAACCTTGAGATAGATAAAAACTCCTAAATGAGAATTAATAGGAGATTACACAGATTAGTGTATCACCCCTTTAGGTTGGGACCACCTAGTGCTAAAAAATAGAAGATTACTAAGCAGAAGGGTGAAATAGACTTAGAATAACCAAGATAAGAGTTGAATGGAAGAATGAGAGGGGTAGATTGTTTAGTAGTCCGCAGATAAGTTCTGCGTTTATTATTACAATAAAAGTGTTTATTGGGGAAATTGATCCATATTTCATATATAGCTTTTATTGAGCTTTGGCAATCTGCATATTGACCATTCTGTTTCTCAGTGGTCAATACCCTGTGCAAACCAGCTCGGCAGAATCTAACCATTACGCCAAGAAATCAACAGTGGTGCTCACTATAGGGGGCCACTGATCAACTGTAGCTTATTGGCACTATGGCATCATGGCAATCTCTCACTTGTTACTCAAAACCTGATTGGATTTCATGCGCAATATGACGAGGAAGCAAGAAATCATCCAACAAAGGATTGGCACTTTTCACGGTGATTGAGCTGGGTGATGAGGATGCTATGATCAAATTGCAGTTAGGAACTTGCCCTGAGTTGGCGGCAGATCAACAGGGCCAGTATACAAACGTGAACCCTCAGCAGCTGCAGGGGATTATAGAATGGCTTATGTGGGGGTATGAACTTTATGAAGATGAGGCAGGGGAGCATGCTCTGAGTTTATTATACACCAACGGTACCAAGAAACCTGCCATGCGTTGTATATGTCCTATTTTGACATGACTATCACGGGGATGTTTAATTGGCTTAGTACCCATGGAACTGAGGAATATTTGGTTGCATACGTGCAGCCATCGATCCACCAGCTACTGAATGTTCTGGCCCACCACAACATTGAGATGGGGGACTTCATGAGGTTTGGTCAATCACAGAAGAATAATACTTGCCTTCTACTCAACTGCCTTGATCATTCCTTCTCAGAGGTTCAGGGGGCGCTTGTGCATGTGGAAAACCAGGTGGGGAAGTCCGCCGTCATTTAGATTAATTGGTTCCTTAGTTGAATTTAGGAGTTACCTCTAGTGATAGAGGAACTATTAAACCAGAGCGGCCTAACAGTGGAATAGATTTAGGAAGTCACCATGTTTGGAAGCAACACCAAGCAGTTTAATATTGACCTGGCGAATGGGCTGAAGCAATTGAAGCAGCGATGGCTCAGATTAGAGACATAGTTACCTGACAGGGCGGTGGATAACAGATCACGTTGACTCTGTGGCAGCTGAACTTAGTCAACTTCCCATTGAGCGGAGTAACCAGCGGATGGCGACCATACGCCCAGCTCTTTTTTAGCGTCCACAGAATATCGCCAGTTGAGGAGTCAGATTGCACAATTGGATAAAGTTTGTCAAGAAAATTGGAGCTGAGCAATTACTCTTCTGTTCATCAAGATGGTAGAGTATGCAGATATGTGAGTGCGCTTGGATATCCTTCAATGGGCCAATGAGGAGCTGGTCCAAGAGCGTGCCACCCCCATTAATCAAGTATATCATGAAAATTGATAAGCGCATGACACTAGATGGCAGAACGCAATAATTCAAAGAACATTGGAGGACGTTCTCTCATTGCTTTAGGCAAAGGAGTGTAAACTGGACTCTGAGCATAATTCCACTGAAATTTGAAAAATCAGTATGAAGCTCTTCAATAGGAGGTACAAGATGGCCAAGTCAGTGCTATTCGGTTAAAGCTTAGCAAAATTTGATGAACATTTTGCTGAACAGCCTAGGATATGAGGAAATGTGCAGTCAGCAGCAAGTCGTGAGAAGAATGCTACATATTGGCCAACAAGTATTTCTTGGGGGTCATGGCAGTCCCTCCATGCAATCCAACTTCTTCCCAGTTCACTTCGGTGGATTTTTATCCATCTGTGCGACCCTATGCTGATACAAAATCTATGTTTCCCCCAGTTGTTCAGAACCTAATTCAGCTGTTCCTTGTGCTGGATCCCAGAGTGAGGTGATTTTGTTCAGATCGAGAATTTACCGCCCTTCAGTCATGATGGGAACATGCACGTGTATTTTAAACAGTTCAAATTCGCTTTGGCAGGGGCCTCAGATAGGCGGGAAGTGAAACTGTTGCTTTTTGCTTTAGAGGTTGAGAGCGCCAATCAGGTCACATGTTACCTCCAAAATAGTTCGTATCTTATCAATAGGTAAAGGAGTCTTTGCTCCATTTGTTTGGGGGTGCAGATAAGCTGTGCAGCGCAAGGCTGGTTTTCTGACCATACATTTTCAAAAGAACGAGTTTCTGGTGGAGTTTACAGAGCGATTCATGGCTGAAGCTCATGTTTTAGTTGGAGCCAATATTTTAACCACTGAGGATGTAGCCAGAGCTTTGAAGGCTGCAGTTAAACTGTACCATGAACTGCATAATGCTATGTCTCACATGCTAGATGAAAATGCGGGGCTTCTTCAAATATTGAACACTTTGTGCCGTCTCTCTTCCACGTTCTGTGCTCCCAATTTGGAGCGGAAGACTCCTGCTATCGCCGAGGCATATTCCTCTGGATATAGAAAGCAACAACCCTGTTATAAGATGTTGAGGAATATTCGTCCACCTTATATTGGCGAATATTTTCATCCCTCCTAATGCTCAGCTGCCCCGTTACCAGCCTAACTTCAATACTTCAGTTAACTTTTGATCTGGACTTTCAGGTGCAAACTATAGATGTGAACCATTCATTAACGCTTGCTTCTCATGCAGAAAAAAAGGGCATTATGCGGCTAATTGCCCAGGCAACCAGCAGGTGTATGCAGTGCCATATGGTATGATCAAGCAGGGAAAAGTATAAGCGGAGTAGAGATAGGGCGCTCTACCTCCTATAATTTAGATTTAATTGTCCCTCACGATTCCCAAGAGTCTCTTTGCATTGGGCTTAGAATCCAGCCCAACGACTTATTGTACCAATAACTTCTGGCTGATACCTCAGACTTCATTCCAGAGAGCGACTATTCCCCTTAAAGCTCTGAGTTCTGCTGAGATGCGCAAAATCTGTATTCATGGCAGATTGTGGAACAAAACGGCACAATTAACGCTGGATTCTCAACGGCGTTGCCTCCCTAGTGGGGTTTGACTTCGCCATTCCCATAGAAAACATCTATCAGGAGCTTCCTCATGTCAGTATGGGTATATTTTCTTTCCTTAATAACAAAAGCCCTTAGACGTTCAAGTAATAAATTTAATCGTTCTTTTTTACAGAGTGTACATACAGTGATTTTTTTGTTAAGAACACAAAAACCTAAGATACTATAGATACTGGTTCCCCAGTAAATACAATCTACACCAAGCTCGTGGATAATCTTCCGCTGAAGCCTGATGTGGATTACAGAGTAGTGTATGGGACCGCGGGGGCACAGAGCACTGTGTCTGAAGGAGCTTACAACGTGTTACCTTTGTGATTCAGTTCTTTAGGGCTTCCACTCCAGCGGTGGTTTTGCCAAATTATAACTATGATATGCTGATTGGTGCTTCGTTCATGAAGAGATTTTGAGCTGTGGTCAATATGGCAGAAGAAACCATTAGTATTCTGGGACAGCAGATTCCCATTTAATTTAACTCTAACGGAATCCCAAAAGACCCAATATGCTCCAGCCGGATCAATTAGGCGTTTAGTGAAAGGGTGTTTCCTGTCTGATATTGGTGGATGAAGCGGAGGATCAGTGATCTTCCCAACCAGATCCATGATTTCAAAGTTATTCCTCTACAAGCTGCGAGCACTGTAAGCATACCATCCGGGTATTGGGTCATAATAGGGATCAAGCTTAAAATAGATGTCCCTGAGTGGCTATACGGTGAAATTATGGGCCCTACCAGCAATTATGGCTTGAACCCCATGTGGCTCTGGGGCTAATGCTACCAGGAAATAGGGAAGTGAAGGTATTGCTATTGAACCTACAGAAGGAGTAAATGACAATCCAAAGACACCAAGTGGTGGCTTATTTACAATTGGCCCCTATAGACGAGGTTCAATGTATTTATGACTTCAGATTGGGAGGACCTCAGCCTACCAGAAAATCCATCCTTTGGCTTAATGGCAGTGGCTCTTTGGGAAGCTAACCAAGTTGTCAGAGGAACAGAAAGATAAGGGGATAGCTTTATTTTGAAAAATAGAGAGATATTTTTCTTCTAATGACCACAATTTGGGATGCGCCCAATGTTTGGTGCATCAGGTAGATATGGGAAATTATCCTCCCATTTGATTACGGCCTATTTGGCGCTCAAAGGTGGCGGAAGAGGTTGTCTCTGATGAGGTAGACAGGTTGATTGAACGAGGGCTGTTAGAGCCATCTAAGAGTCCATGGGCATTGCCGATGCCTATTGTCAAGAAAAAAGATGGCACAAACTGGGTGGTCAGTGACTATCAAAAGCTCAATAGCATTAAAAAGAAAAAGTTTTACCCCTTCTACAGATTGATGAAGCATTAGATCGACTTGGAGGGGCTGAATATTTTTCTGCCAAGAATTTGATATCAGAGTATTGTCAGATCGAATTTCCAGCAGAAGAATGCAAGAAATAAGCTTATTATCTTTTGGAAGGGTAATTCCAGCCTACACATATGCCACAGGGTTTGTGCAACTCCCCGGCTACGTTCCAGCATTCTATGGATATAATCATGGGTAATATGAAGCTTCCCTGCGTTTTAGTTTACCTCAATGATAATAAAGTGTTCTTACAAACATTCACAGAGCATCTTGACCACCTGTAAAAGTGTTCCTCTGACTCACCAATGCTAATATTAAGATCAAGCTTTAGAAATGTCACTTTTTCAAAGAGCAACTGGAATATTTTGGGTTTGTGGTGGAGTCAAAAGGGCTTGACTGCAGCCGGTGAAGGTGGAAGCTATAAGCAAGATGACACAGCCAGGTGATAAGAGAGATATTAAAGTGTTCTTGAATCGTTGGTTGCTACTGGTGGTTCATTTCTAACTTCAGTTGTATTGAGGCACCGTTCTTTGACTTGTTTAAGAAAAATGCTACTTTTAACTGGATAGACTGATGCCAAAACACTTTTGATGCCTAAAAAACTAAATTAGCAAGCTCACCTAATTGCTATACCCCAACTTTAAAAACAATAAATAGTACAAATGGATGCATTGCATTCTGCCATAAGTGCAGTATTATCTCAGAATGATTATGACTGCGTAGAGCACCCTGTAAAGTTTTGTAGCTGATGATTAAACTGTCAAAAAAGAATTTACACTGTGACTGAGTGGGAGTGCTTAGCAGTAATTTTTGCATATAAACAGTTTCAAGTAACCTCCATGGGGTGAAATTCCAATTGGTAACGGATCATGCTCTTTGCACTGGCTGCAAAATCTCCATGAACCTGAAGGATGGCTCACGCGATGAGCGTTAAAACTCCAGTAATATAATTATAAGATTTTACACTGGCCAAGAGCAAAACATTAAATGCAGACTGTCTTTCATGGCTACTAACAGTCGCTATTACAGAAGATTTGGTTGACATTATGTATGAGAAGATGGTGGTGGGCATATACCACGATGAGCCACCACAAGTGATCAAAGTACTAGACAAGCTTAAACAGGACACCTTCTTATGTGATGGGGAACTATATAAGCGGATTAAAGAATTGACGCTGAGCTTCCCTAAACCCTTTGATAGGCCAGCGATTATTATGGATGCTCAACGGGCTGTAGGACACGGTGAATTGCAGAAAACTTTGGAGCTTTTGTGATCCCACTACTATTGGGTGAGCATGCATTATGATGTGCTGGAGACAGTTAGCTGTTATCATCAGTGTCAAGTGAAGAAACATTTCACAAGAAGACCACATACCTGCTGGTTAAGCTTTTAGTCGCCTGGATTACCATTTTTACAAATGTAGTGGGGCCTCTGCCAACTGGCACGAACCAATCCAAGTAAAAAATTGTAGCAATTTATTATCTTACGAGATGGGTGGAAGCAAGGGCAATTAATAATTTGGGGACGGTCACTACCACCAAGTCTATTATGGGGTGTTTCATACAGTTGCATGGCTGTCTGCAGTTCATCTTAACAGAGAATGGATCCAATTTCACTTCAGATATTCTGCCAAGTTAAGCGAACTGATGGCAATCCGCAGGGTCTTGACTACACCTTACCATCCAGAATCCAATGTAATGGTGGAACGGGTCAACAGAACATTGGTAAACATACTCTGCAAGCTTGTGAAAGATTGACCCTCTGAATGGAGTACCCTCCTACCCACAGCTGTCTTTGCTAAAATATTAGCTACCATTTGGTCGCCAGCAAGAGTCCTTTCCAACAGCTCTATGGTAGACATCCAGCTTTGCCTTCACTGTTTTACTCATGTATGGAGGATACTGGCGGCGTAGAACTGCAGCGTTATTTGATCAATCTAATTGAGACGCTGTTTAAACTACAATTGGGATCATATTCTAACAGCTTGGCCAAGAAGATTCGTGATCAAGCAGCTGACTAGAGTAGTTTAATGAAATCCCATAGTTCACTGTAGGATAGCATCTCTTGTTCCACGACCAACATGAATTTTGACAGAAGAACAAGCTCGCTAACATATGGAGTGGGCAAAAAATTGAGAAGACTGGTATTAATGCCTACACCATTAATGAACATGTAAGTGATAAGATCATCAACTAAGTTATCAGAAAGTTCCTTTGAGCATACAAACAAAAGAAGCATATCATCCAGTCAAAGGGGGGTAATGTCAAGAAATTGATATGACTGGATGATAATTTACACTTTCCATGGATCAGAAATTAGAGTTGAGGCGAGCCTCAAGGTTGAGTGGAAAGTTATATTGATATGAAGCGAATCAATTAAATTATCAATAGTTCGTTGAATTGGGGGAATACCATCAAAACCTTGAGATAAACAAAAACTCCCAAAGGGAACGAGAATGATATTACTAGGCAGAAGGGTGGAATAGACTTAGAATAACCAAGATAAGATTGAGTGGAATATTGAGGTGGGGAGGTTTTTTAGTAGTCCGCAGATAAGTTCTGCGTTTTATTATCACAATAAAAGTGTCAATCAGGGAAATTGCTCCATATTTCATATATCAGTTTTATTGAGGATTGGCAATCTACATATTGTCCATTCCGTTGCTTAGTGGCTAATACACTGTGAAAATTAAGCATGGCGGAATCTAACTGTTACGCCAAGAAATCAACAAGCTATAGTAATAAAAAGCTAGTACTGTTTAAAGTACCAAAAGAAAATCAGGAATGTGATCAGTGATAGGCGAATACCATGTGTTAGGTTGGAAGGAGTTCAGTATTGCAGGAGTCAATAACAGCCCAGATTTCAGAGTTGAGGTATATCAGTATCCTTTGTTGTAGGCTGGATTGAGATCAAATAGTGGTAGCACCACTAAATGGTTTCCATTATCTGTTACTAGGTAGCCAATAGGGGATAAGGCATAATATGTGCGCAAGGTGGTTAATGGAGTGTTTAGAGAAGTTAAACAGCGAATACACTCTCAGGCCTAGTATCTGGATGAGTAGTAAATTATCTTGGACATGTTTCCTATCTCATCAGCCAGTGGAGCAATAATAAAAAATTTACCCAGAGTTCATTAGGCCATAAAAATTGGCGTTTATATGGAATTATTTATTTTTAAATAAAAAATATAGTAGTATTAGTGATTCTGGGCGTTAGGCCTGATAGAACATCTGGCAGATAAATTATTAATAAATAGTGGGCTTTAATCCCAATTGAACAATAAATAGTAATTATAGACCACTTTCAATAATGATAGTAAAGTCAACATCAATAAAAGTAATTAATATATTGTAACCCTAAAGTTAAGTCTTCACCTAAATTAAGGCAAAGTCTGAGAATGCCAATATATGTACACTCTCAAAAAAGCGCGTTAGAATCTGTTGTGAGGGCATCCAAGGTGTCCTCTTGACCTAAATTAAAAACTTTTATCACATGACTAAGGGGTAGATTCTCATAAAGCCTCAACAGGTACTGCCCCCTGGACACCAGTAAATTTGTGTCCTCACTAGAAGATATTAGAAGCTTAAGGGTTTAGCTATTGAGAATAAAGCTTTTTTATTACTTATTCCACCGCTTCAGTGTCGCGTTGTTTGTGTGAGCAGATAGCCACTGCTACTATCAGCTTAACAGTTATCTTGACTGTTACCAAAGTCCAAAATTGGGCTTAAAGCTGAAGATTAGCAGAGTTGTCAAAAAGCTATGAGATGGAGGGAATATAGACTAACTTATTTTGTTAGAAAGTGTCAATATTCATATGGCGTGGGGACATATTGCCTTAGGGACCTTCATGGCCCCGTGAGATCAGGATTCTCTACAGCCTTTAGATTGACTGCTTGGATGGTGCCCACAATGTACTGCGTCATCTCATAACTGCAGTGGTGGGGGCAGCACATCTCATGATTTGGGAAGCAGGGACAGGATTCCTGAAGGTGATTCTAGTGATTTTCATTTGCGCGATGCTTTCTGATCAAATTTGGTTTCAGTGCCTTCATAATAGGGTTTTATCCGCATTGTTTAAAGAGTCAATAAATTGAGGCTTAACTCAGGAGCAGAGATTTCAGCTTGCTTATCATATCAAATCCTGGCAATGCCCCCTCCTCAAGATCCTGTCAGATGGGGGGTATAGGGCTATAAGAACTAGCCATGCACCAAATTCACCACTGTCCCCTGATTGACATTGGCAATGGAGTACTCAGAGCTCACCTTATGAATGATCTTATAAGGTCCAAACCAAAGAAAGTCAAGCTTATTCTGTTGACCTCCAATTCAATGTTGATAGAAGAGGCTGAGGACACCTAAATAAAAAAATGGGTAAAGAGGGTCAGCCTACATTAAATCAGGACGTCTCCCATTTGGTGGTGGTGAAATGCCTTGCATGGCTTGGGCTTGAAGTCAGATAATTTTATCAGCTAAGGCCCTCATAGTTAAATCATAGTCCTCAGGAGTTGTGGTTTTGAGCAAAAGATGTTCGCTACTTGGGAGCCAAAGAGCACGTCCATATAGAGCTTCAAAGGAGAACATTTTAATGACTTGGTGATGGCCTATTTGATAGGCAAGCAATGCACTGGGTAAATAATGATCCCAGAGGGCAGGGTCAGAGGCGGCCATCTTTCATAAAATAGAGACAAGGGTGCTTTTAGCGCATTTACCGCCCTTTGTTTGATGGGTTGTAAGGGGCGTCGAAACTTTAGTTTATGCCAAAAAGTGAAGAAAATGGATGGACTAACTGACATGTGAAATTCAGCCCATTTTCTGAAAGTAAAATTTGTGGGCATCTGTGCTAGGTGAAAATGGATCAAATTAAGTTGAAAGCCATGGCTTTTGAAGTAGCAGCGGGGATTGAAATCACTCCAACCCATTTGGTCAGATGGTCCACAGCTAGAAAATCATTTATGGCCATGCAATCCAGTGAGGAGAGGGCCTATCATATCGATGCTAATGAAGCTAAAGGGTCCCATCTGGGTGATGACCAAGTGTTGAGATTGAAGATTGGCTCATTCTTGAGATTGGTAAGTCATACATTACTCTAAAACATCTTGGATGGTCTCTACCATCTGGTCCCAGTAACATTATGACTTCAGCCTTTTGTGAATCTTCCTAACTGCCCCGTGTCTTAAAGTAGTATGGCCCTCCAGTATAACGTTGGTTTGGGAAGAAGGGTAAACATAAGGGGCCAATTTTTTATTGACCCTCTTGTAGAGCAGCCCGCCATTGCTTTGATTGTCTCAGGTTATTCTTCAAAGCTCAGCTTAAACCTCAGTAGTTTCCAACTACCAACGTCCAGGTTGAGCAATCAGATCATACAGTCAGTCTTCCTTGGGGGTCAAATCAGCTACTATCAGCAGCCCAGAGAGTCCATTGGCGTTCTAGGGGGATCACGTCCATACAATGGATAATTGTGAAAACATAGCTCTGCAGTCATAAGGCCCATCTGGCCAAAAGGCCATCTGGGTCCTTCATCTGCTGGAGCCACCGGAGTAAGGAATGGTCAGCAATGATGATAAATTAGGTACAATAGAGATAGGGCCAAAAATGTTTGATGGCTAGCAAGACAGCCAGGAACTCACACTTGGTAATGCTGTAGCTTTGTTTGGCCTCATAAACTGTCTTGTTAAAATAGGCCATTGGATGGTTGACATGATTTTCATCATGCTGGGCTATGATAGCCCAAACAGCAACATTGCTATATCCATAAACAAGAAGTGTTGTTCAAAACGTGGGTGGACTATTATGAGTTTATTACATAGAGCAGTCCTAAACGCTTTAAAAGCATGTTCTTGTTCAGACCGCAATTCAAACAACACGTTCTTCTTCATGAGGTAAAATTTTGGCTCATCTAGGTTGATATCATGGCTTGATGATGACAGTATTGTGGGAACCAACTGTAAGGTCAAAGCTGCACGTCAATAGGCCAGAAAGGAGACGTTGGCATGCCTCCCTGACCTTAAACATACCCTGGACCATCGCTGGTACAGGCTAAATATGCCCAAGTTGGTCCTGGAAATGTTCGTGATGCTCATCATGGCGTTACAGCCGAGGGCGTTATATGAACCTGCTATTTTTAAATCACAATGGTTCAATTCGATTGCTCAGAATTTGGGGGTTCAAAACCCATTCAATTTTCTAATATTCTGACTCAAGTCAGCCTTGCTTTAATCAATAGCTTAAGTTTGATCAATATTGAGCTATAGTACCTTGGCCAATGACTGTGTGCATTTATTGGTGCTTTTGGGCTTGGCACACTTCCACCAATCAATGTTCCCCCCAATTTTTTAAGTATAATTCCTCAAGATTAACCTTCCTTGTTGGTCAACTTTTTAGTAAAAAGCCTCATTAAGTTTACGTTTTTTAAATATGATTTCTTGGGCAAACCTGTTCATGGACCTCTTTGAGGAGGTATCCAACAACGTTGGCCACTTCATTTTATACAAATAACTACACTATCCAGTGCATCTTTAACCCTGGTCTCCTCCTTATTGAGGCTCCCAAACATCCTAGCACTGATCTCTACTTGATTATGTATTCCCCTTTGGGGTCCAACCAGGCTCTGGCGTTTTCCTGTTATTTACCATTATATACTGCTTTGTCCAAATTCTCCCTAGGTCCCTTTTACTCAGACACCATCTGAGGTGCCAATTTCTATTCTTGCTAATGGCTGGTTCCCTGGCGGTGTCTCTGTGCATACACACCACCTCTCTGGGAACGAGAGTGTTATAGACACTCTCGACATTAGTCAGCCAACCTTTTTATTTTATGTGCATAAGACTTATCCGTGTGGGACATTTTTTATGTGTAAACTGGGTGCGCTGGCCATTTGTCAAGGCCACTATGGTGCTCACCACATTTTACTCGTTTAGTTTGTATTTGTGCATCTTGGCATTATTCTTGCAGCTACCAACTGGAAATTGTCACCCTTCCCACTTTTACCTGTGGACTCGGACTTTTCATGATCTTGTTGTTGCAATTACCCATCTTTCCCTTAAGAATTACTCCAAAACTCACCAGGACCAGTTTTCCCTCTTGCTGGAAGCTTCTTTGGATAATAACAAATTGTTTGGTTCTCATCCACCCTCGCGTGAGGTGGATTTTCTATATCAGCTGTCACCAGAGGTGGACAACTAAGTTTTTGTGGTGTTCCATGAATATCCGCTTTTGTGGAGATTAGTGGAAGGTTTGGAGTGTGTCCCAGAGCAACATCGTCTAGACATATTGTCCATCCACCCCTTCTACAAGTTATTTTTTCTGCGCCAAGCTGATCACCTAGTGAAATTAACTTTAAATGATTTTTGTGATAAAAACACAGGCACTACCATTGCCCAACATCATTAAAACGTCGTTTTTCCGTTCTACCTTGTACCTCCCCATCAAAAACTTCTGATTTGCCAGTAACACCTCCCAACTTTGACCAGCTGATTGTTGCTCTTTAAGGCGGTTTCCCCGCCCCAACCCAGAATGGTCCAGGTAATTTAGCCGTCATTGTTTCACCCAGGGTGACCCCTATAAATATGGGGCCTAAGAAGTTGCGCACGCCCCTCAAAAAGGAGGAATCTATTCTTCTAAACCTTTAAGTTCTGACTAATTTGAAGGCATACAGGGGTTTAGCTCCAAGTTTAAATTAAATGTTTCAGACAATTCCGCCACATTGATGTCACCTGAAGCAGCCCCTATAAACACAGAGACCATGACTAGTGTTTTTCTCTTGAACAGGGCAGAGCTCCCCACCAATCTTCTCCCCGTTTTGGAAGAATTTGAAGGTCTGGGAGAGTCTAGACCCAAATCTAACAAAAATGAATCAATAATAACAATTTTCTTTGCACCGCACTTCAACGGTGCAGGCTGAAGCATCAATTAATGGCTTGGTGGTGATGGCCCTGGATAACGAAGCACATCTGGCCATTGGAGAAGGTATGGGGTCAATAAAGCTTGAAAACGCGTTTTATAACACTAATGACACAAAATAACGAGTCGATTATTAGCTCTTGTGGCTCTGATGATGACCCCATTTCAGTATATCAAATTACCCCTGAAAACCCCCGCTTGACCTCTATCATGATCCGCAGAACCCAGGAGGAAAAAGGAACTAAGTAAAAAATATTAAGATGTTCATGTAACTGCTGAAGATATGGTGGGATATGTGGCCTCAGTAGTAAGAATGGTCAATTAACCCACTCCATTATATGATGCAAAAAACCCTAAAGGCATGCTTATTCCTGATGATTAGTTTTCTGGCGAAGTGTTGGCGTTTTCTGCTTTGTAAAGATTTTTCTGGATATTTTTTGTTGTCTGCTACCCTTTCATAGTCTTTTAGGGAAGATCAGCACAACTATTTTTGTGGATAAAGGGGCCTCTGAGAATTTTATTGACCAAGACCTAGCTGACAAGCTTGAGCTGTGTTAATTGCCAGGTGGTATAGTTAGAGGAGAAGATTTCTAAGGTATTCCCACGCTGATGGTTCTAGGGTTAGTGGATTACCAAGTTGGCAAGTATCATTTGTCAGTCCGTTTTAAGCAATCAAAAACCTTCTGTACCCCATCATTTTGGGTGTATAGTGGTGGCAAAAGTTTGACGTCAGGACCAAATTGAAAAACAATACCTTGTCTATAACTTTAAATAATGGTCATGAATTAGTTGTCCTTTTGTCTGATATCAATTCTCAGGGAGATCTGCTTCACTGGCCCAATATTACACTCTCAGTCTTGCTCCATTGCTGAAGCCCTCTCTGGAGGTACCCTTACCTTACTGTTTGGGGGGTTGAAATCTTTGTTTGATGCGGCTTCAGCTAACATACTACCAGCTCATTTAGAGTTTGATTGTGAGATCAAGCTCACAAATAATCTGGTGCGCATATCTTCCCATATTTGCCCTTTTACTGTACGGTAAGAAGCGGCATTAGACGTGAGAGTTTAGGAGCAGTTGACTAAAGGCGCTATTTTTCAGCGTACCTCACCACTATGCCCCCCTTCTCTTTGTAGAGAAAGCTGATGGTACTTTTTGCCCATGCATATATCATGGGAACCAAAACAATGTCACTGTACTATATTTATATCTCATCCCTTTGGACTCAAAGATTGCTCACTATGTGGAAAAGGCCTGAATCTTCTCTAAACTGGATTGCTTAAATGCGTGCAATCAGGTCAGGATAAAGAATGGCAAGGATTGGCTCACCACGTTCTGAACCTGAAAAGGACTTTTCTAGTTTAGGGTTATTCCCTTTGAGCTAAAAAATGCGCCTGTTATTTTACAATGTCATATAGATGCGGCCTTGGGTGACCAGCTGAGTGTGTGCGCGGTGTCCTACATAAGATGATAATCTGGTTTTTTCCCCTGGTAACGAGTCCCTTGCAGTACACCTTCTTCAAGTGGTGGAGTGGTTAAAGACAGACAAACTTACACTAGAAATCAGTTACTGTGAATTCTACAAGTCTCAGATCACCTTCCTGGGCAACTTCATGTTTGACCAAGGCCATATAATAACTCTAGACAAGGAGAAGGTGATTCGTGAGTGGCCCACCCCCACTTCAGTCAAGGAATTGAGTTGTTTTTTGGGGACGTGTACATTCCTTAAGAAATTCACGTCCAATCTTTCCGAGTTGGTGGCACCCCTTTATAAGGCGAGTAAGCAAAATTTCTCCAATGGTCCCCCATTTTTGCAGGATGCCTTCAAGTTGTAATGTGCATCCTGTTGTCCACATCCATCCTTTGCCATGTAGATCCAAAAAAGAGTTCATTGTGGCTACTGATGCCTCCAACTGCGCCATAGCGCTGCTTTATCACAAGTAGGTAAAGATGAATAGAGCATCCATTGGGATCTTTTCTCAGAAGATGCCTTTGCCTGAGTTAAACTACGTGATATATATGATAAAGAATTACTAGCAGTGGTAGAGGCGCTGACTTATTGGCATCATCACTTGCATAGATCATCCCAGCACTTCTGAATGCATATAGATCACCGTGCCTTATTGTATTACCACGCACCTCATGCCTTGATCCCTTGGCAAACCTGCTGGTATGAGACCCTGGCCCAATTTGTGTTCCCTTATGAGTTTAATAAGGGCAAGGAGAATGGTTTGGCGGATGCTTTGACCACAACCCTGCACTAGCTCCCAATCCTAATAAGGTAGAGGTACATAATAACCATTTGATGATTCCGTTGGGTTAAATTGTGTCTTAAAATCCCTCTCCCTTTGGCCCACGAGCCAGCACTTGCTCCTCTGGAAAATTCATAGGAATATGGTATGTTCAGAAAGGTGGTCCTTTCGCAGCCTTTGTTGGCCAAATATAATATGGTCCTTTCCAAGAGCGCGTTAAATCAGGAGGACATTATTAAAGGTTACCACATGAAGGATGAGATGGTGTAGTTTCAGAGGCGCCTACGGGTTTCCACTGGACTACTTCGCTTGGAAATCATCTGGGACCATCATGACATTACACCATTGGTCATCCTGAGAAGGACTAAGACTCTGGAGCTAAATTTCCGCACTTACAATTAGAAGGGGTTAGCCATGCAGGTGGCTAGGTATTGTAAAGAATGCCTGGTCTGCAACAAAGTGAAACTGAATTGCCATCCACTATCAGGGCAGTTGGTACCAGTTCAAAAGGCTGAGTGGCCTTGGACTTCTTTATTGGTATATTTTATTGTCGAATTACCTGTATCTGATGGCTATAATGACATCATGGTATTGGTGGACTATTATATGAAGTTCGCCCAATATATTTCCTGCAGAACTACAAAACCGCGGCTGAGATGGCTAGGCTTTTCGTCTCTCATGTGTTTGCTCTTCATGTGGTACCCCAAAAAATAATTAGAGATTGTGGACCCCAGTTTACTTTTTGGCTTTAGGGAAGAGTTGTCTAAGACTCTTCTTATTTGTCCCTGCCATTCGACTTCCTATCATCCCCAGTCAGATGGGCAGACTGAACGAGTGAACCTTTATTTGTAACAGTTCCTAAATTGTTACACAGCCGCAGATCATTCAGATTGGGTTTCTCACCTTCCCATGGCCCAGTTTAGCTATAACAACACATAACATGCATCTATTAGTTGTTCCCCAATTTTTGACAACCATGGGTTTAACCCCGTCTTTAACATGGAGCCCAGTTGTAAATCTAAAGTTGAAGCAGTGGTGGACTTTTCTAATACTATCAAGTAAGTATACCAGGGGCTCCACAAATTTGGAGGCGGCAATGTAAAATTATAGATGAACGCTGATGGAAAGAGATGGGTGGGGCCTACATATAAGGAAGGAAATCTCATGATGCTTGATGATCAAAACATTCCTATCAAGCAGCCATGTAAAAAGCTGGGTCCAAAGAGGATTGACCCTTACCGCGTTGTCAAAAAGGTAGCCCCGCCTTATACCAGTTGGATACCCCCCTCATTCCATATCTTTTCAGTCTTTTATGAAAGCAAGCTGATGCTGTTCAAGGGCCCCCCACCAGAGACCCTAGAGGCTTATCTCATAGATGGGGCGCTGTAGTGGGAATTTGTGGAAAAAGTAGCCATCAGAAAAGTAAAAAAGCTTAAGTACCTATTATTCTGAAAAGGATTTAATTCAGTGGAAAACAGTTGGGTAACTTCGTTTGACTGCACACATTTCCAAGACCTGATTGAAGTTTTCCACAATTGTTTCCCCCAGGCTGCTGGACCTCAGTCAAAGAAAACCGTTGCCGCTATGAAGTTGGCCTCAGCCCACAAGAACTTATCCATGTCGCAAGCCCATGGAGAGGGGTGGAGCCCCAAAAGAATGAGATGGTAATGTTATGGCGTGATGATGGCATGTTATTGAGAACCAATTAAAAGAACAAAGCTGCACGTCAAGAGGACAAAAGATTAAATTGGCAGGCCTCCATGACCTTAAGCATACCCTGGACCAACGCTGGGTACAGGTCAAATATGCCCTGGTTGGTCCTGAGAATGTGTTTGATGCTCATTTGGTCATTACAGCCAGGGCGTTAAATGAAACAGTACGTTTTAAATCACAACAGTTCAAATCGATTGCTCAGCAAATGGGGTTTTAAAAACCCATTCAATTTTTAAATTCTAACCTTGGTCAGCCTTGCCTTCAATAAATAACTTGTGTTCGTTCATTATTGAGTTATAGTACCCTGGCTAATGACTGCATGCGCTTATTAATGAACTTGGGCTTGGCAACACTTCCACCAATCAATGTGACCCCCAATTTTTTAAGTATGATTCCAAAAGATTAACCTTCCTTGTTGGTCGACTTTTTAGTAAAAATCCTCAAAAAGTTTACGTTTTTTAAATATGATTTCTTGGGAAATCCTGTTCATGGACCTCTTTGAAGAGGTCTCCAACAATGTTGGCTACTTCATTTTATCTAAATTAACTACAGTATCCGATGCACCTTTTGGCCGCCCTGGTCCCCTCCATATCGAGGCACCCAAGCATCCTAGCACTGATCTCTACTTGATTATGGATTCCCCTTTGGGGTCCAACCAGGTTCTGGTGTTTTACTGTTATTTACTAATTATACACTAGTTTGTCAAACTTCGCCTTAGGTCCCTTTTGCTCTGGAACCCTCCTTGGTCCCTATTTTTAATTTGCTAATGGCTAGTTTCCTGGCGATGTGGCTGTGCATCCTACACAACCTCTTTTAGAGCAATAGAGTGATAGACACTTCTTGTCAGTTGGCAAACCAAGGGATAAACCGCTGATAATAGCCCATCATTCCTAGGACCAATTTATATCCCTTAAGCTCTGGGGGGTGCCATCTTTTCTATGGCACCAAATTTGTCTGTTAAGGCTGAATGCTACCCTTTGAAACTTTGTGTCCCAGAAACTCCATTTTCCAACCGGAAAGAAGAGAATTTCGAAGGCTTAAGCTTTAAAAGCCTTTCAGAGCCGATTGGAAACCATCCTAAGATTCTCAACGTGTATATTAAAGGTTTAAAGAAAATGGCAATTTCTAGGTAGACAAGGATACACAACAGCTTCAAGTCCCCAAGGATATTATCCATGGCGCGTTGGAAAGTGGCCGGCGCGTTACAGAGGCCCTAGGGCATCATTGTGGGCTCAGATAATTCCTCATTAGCCATGTGTGCAACCTTTGGTCAATCTTCAGGGGTTAGCTCCACTTTCCAATATCCACTGGCGATTTCCATTGTGGAAAATTACTGCAATATGGTAAGAAGTTGGAGGGAGTCATCAATTTGGGGCAGATGATAATTGTCCTTCTTAGTGATGGAGTTGAGCCATTGATAGTCCATCACAGTCTGGTGACTGACATTTTTTTCCAAACCAGCAGGATAGGAGAGGCCTAAAGGCTGCACAAGGGCACTAGGAGTCCAGAATCGAGTAGTTGTCTGAGCTCCACCGCCACCTGGGCTTCTTCAAACTTGCTCTTTCAGTAAGGTCAGTACTGGAAGGGGGGAGCATCTCCAGTCTCCGCGTGATGTAGGATTTTGTTCATTCTCCCAAAGTCATAGGTTGAGGCCAAAAATTGGTCTGAATATTTCTCCAAAAATTCTAGCACTTTACTCTACTGATCTTCAATGAGATCTTTTCCAATACTGGTGTCAACTTGAGCCACCAATGTGGCGTTTCTAACCCAAAATCCTTTGGGCTCCCAAAGCTATGGACATTGTCAACAGCCTCAACTGGTAGGAGGTGGACATAGGCGGCGGGACTTTTTGGGCCTAATAATTTGGGTTTGTTGGTAAGGTTAGCCAACAATACTGCTATAGACCCAGCTAAATCTGGATCTACAATTCCCAAACAGGTTAGCGCCTCCTTGGCGGACAGGTTGTCAAGGCCTCATAATTCCAGCGGGTATCCAGAGTAGATGTTAACTTGGACCTATGTGTCGGCAATGACTTGGGACTTTGGAGGCATTGTAGTCGCCCTAGGTAAGTAGATTGGCATGCCTTATTGTCCATCAACTACAGGGGGTTAATTAGACTCAAGAGCCCCTTACATGATATTTGAGTTGATTAACTCAGCTCTCACTCTCCAGCTGGTAGGCTCAGGCCTTGACCTCTATCTTTGAGTCAAAAGAGGCTAAAAAGATCAGGGGGATCCGATACCCTAGTAAGGATGGAAAGCCATCATCATAATAGACTACCGCTAAGTAGTCTCAAAGGAAATGGGTTCCAAGGAGCAGGCCATAGATAGGGTTATCTAGTGCAACAGCGGGGGTTTTAGTGAGCTTCCTAAATCAAATAGGTAGGGAAGAATAGGCCCCTATAGGTTGAGTAAATTGTGGGCCAGCTGTGCCATACTCCATATAGTGGGACAAGTCTGGAGCGATCTAGATGCGCTTAATTGACTTGGATAATTTATCATTCACTGAGGAGCCACTATCAACGATGGCGAGGATCAGAATCTTATGTACTCAAACTGCGATGTGGGTAATCAGACTTACAAACTGGGGAGGTAGTCTGAGAAACATGGGAGAGTCATTGGAAGAAGAGTAAGCAGCATTGATTTCTTTATTATCAATTGATACTGAAACTTTTTTTTAGCACTAGTGGTGCCCATCCCAAACGGGGGAGCCGCCACAGATCTTTACTTGTGAATGAGCCAAGTAAGGGATTATTATAAAATAAAAAAAGACTAATGTAGCCTGTAAGTTATCAGCCTAGGAAGCCATATCAGAAGGTGAGGATGCTTTGGGGAAACTTTTGTCTGGCGCCTGCTTAAGCAGGCGGACCATGGCGGACAACATAGGGGTTGGGGCATCAGCGACATGTGGCATAAGGAGGTATAATTGGGGATTTTCTCATTAATGAGGCTGGCGGTGTCCATCACCTTGAAATATTGAGCAAGTTGATGCTCAGCGAAAGTGATGAGAGCAGACACAAATGAAAGACTTGATGCGCTGGCGGGTTTGGGAATATTTGGGGTTGAAGAGTGAGGTTTTTGCTGCATTGATGCAGGCATGGCTTGCATCAAAAGTGAGCTCCTCAATTTCTTATTTAGCATCCTCATCAAAATCATGGGGGAAATTTGGGATGGGAATACCCTCAATAAGGGTCCCATCGCCCCATGAAGATGTTGGAGTAGAACTGAAACTTCTTCTTCAGGTATGATAACTCCAGGATTATGTAAGGTTATGCAGGATCCTTGAGGCTTAGTAGGGGTTTCAGCATGGAGCGCCTCGTCTTTCATGCGCATGGCCTTTTTTCCGCCTCCTCAGCAAGTCGCTTCCAGAAGGTCTTTGCGCTATGTTTAAACCATTGTAGTAGGTGCATCACAGTTGAGAATTATTCTGGTTTTGACTAAATGTACTTGAGGATGGTTGAAGGGACCAGAAGAGGTAGCTTTGGAATGTAGGATCAATGAAGGGATCTCGTTAAGTGCTTCCTTGATTTCCCAGATCAGGTGAAACCGTTATTCTGGTCAATATTATACATTTGAACCTTGGGATAGGATCCCAATGCAGAAATGACAGCAGTGGTAGCGTCATACAAGATAGTACAATGGTAGTAACCTAGGGCTGCGCTTGTGCATAAAAATGGCTGAGGAACTCCATGGGGCATTCCCCTTTATTAAGGCCAATACCCATAAATTCTTGATTTTGGTCGGACAGGGTTTGATTGCTACCAAATTCTTTGATCAAGGCCGTACAGGCATGTTCCCAGGTGTTGCACTCCTTTAAATGGGAGGCATGATCTCCTGGGCAATGCTGTTGATGCAGGAGTAGATATTCTTTACCTTCTGCCAGTTGTTGACCTCCTCCATGGAACTCTCATATGCATACATAAAGGAGGCGATGCTTTCCTTTCTGGGGGTACTTCTTTTGAAAAAGGTTTTTAGTTTGTTACAAGAGGAGTGGAGAGGTTGTTAATGCCAGGGATGGGTGCAGGCTCAGAGATCTTGGTTTCCAAATATTTATGGGGGACCTGTTAATCTAACTGTCATCTTAGCCCTCAGGGCTCTCTTGGATTTTATCTCAGTTTTGG